>JXSR01S069324.1:22177-36434 GCA_000969725.1 Ophiothrix spiculata
AAGTGTCACTTTTCCTTTGTATTTTAAATTTAAGAGAGGTTTCAGAGTGCCAAAGAAATTTCAGCGTTTATTTTCAGCGCAAAATTCCCGTAGTGATATCCTATCCGGACTAAACGCTCAATCAAGCGTACCCGCTGTGCCCCTGATGCAGCGATATCGTATCGCTTCATGAAGCGTTGTAAATGTGAACCATCCATTACACAAAGTCGATAGCTATCATATCGACCTATTCAGCGGGTAAGCTTGACTGAGCCTTTTGTCCGTACTGGATCAGTGGATGTATTTTTGGAAAAGGTGAAGGGCATCAGAGACATACGTTTCTTTGTTTGTTGGTTTATCCATGGAAGTCGGTTTGGGCACATAACTCTTAATGGAACGTCCAGGCATATAAAAAACCGACAAACAAACAAACATACAAAACAAGCAAATGAATAGATAAACACCTCACAAAAGTTAAGTGGACACTTAGTCTGATCCCCATGAATCCAAGTAAGAGCCCTCAAAGTCAAACGATATTAACATATATGAAAAATATGGAATCTCAGCTAAATTTTGACCCCAAATTTGACATCAAAAATCATTACCATCATTTTACACTAGCCGTTTAAAAAATCTACCTCAATTTTCATTTCTCACATTTTGGGTATACCCGCAGTGTAATAGAGCATCACCACAATGCCTAGTGGAATCGATAAACGATCAGGGTTTTTTTTCCATTTTGCGTAGAGTACAGAGCTGCTGTGCCGATCTTAACTGTTTTACCAACTTAGACACATGTAATTATCCTTTTGGATAAGATTGGTTTGACTTTGCACAGCAGCTCTGTACTCAACGCAAAATGAAAAAAAAAAAACACTGATCGTCTATCGATCCCACTAGGCATTGTGGTGATGCTCTATTACACTGCAGGTATACCCAAAATGTGAGTATGATTTTTCATGTCAAATTTGGGGTCAAAATTTAGCTGAGATTCCATATTTTTCATATATGTCAAAATCGTTGGACTTTGAGGTTTCTTACTTGGATTTATGGGGATCAGACTAAGTGTCCACTTATCTTTTGTGAGGTGTTTATATAAAAACAAACGCGATGGGTCGTGCTGCCCATATTTTTTGTTCCAAAACTGCTGCATGTGAAAACATTTGATTGTTTTGTAACATAAATCAATTGTTTAAATTTATAAAAGAAATACAATTCCCACAAACAAGGTGATTTCATTATTTTAAGATATGGTTGCATTTTTTAGACGAATGTCTTTTATAATTAATATTCTTGTAAAATGATTTTTAAAAATGTTCAATCTCAAAAACAATACTTAATAATAGAATATAAAATCATTGGGAAGGAATATATAATATCAACCCAATTTAGTAAAGACCTATTAATAGCTGAAAGTTGTTTACAATTTCGTGGATATATCTTTATTTCTGGTAAGAAGTTTTAAATATAATATCCTTATTTTTAAACCGTGGGTGCTTTTTGTTGAAAATATAGTGAATCATGAAGTGAAGAAACCAAGTGCCTGTTTCACCACCAAGTGTCATTATACATGTTAAAAAGCAAGTAATTGGCAGAAATTTTGCATCAGATATAAATATACCCTTTCCAATAATAAATTTCTGAAATATAGCTAATTTGACCCTAGACACCAAGAATTTTCAAGTTATCCAGAGATCAAGACACTCTTGTAGTTAGTCACATCAGCTAAGTACACTTCCGTTTAAAGCATTCCATTTAACTTAAAAGGTGCTCCGTTTATATAAATGATACACCGAGTAAATCCGGTGAATTTTAGTGATGGCTTACGAAGCCATTAAAAACTCCCATTGCAATCTTCTTGTGAGTATTAGTTTCAATACGATAAAAAATAAACTTTTCTTTATTTCAAATTTATTTAAGTAGGTATTCAAAAAATATTATTTAAAAAATAGCGTTATTTTCTAGCTACCTAGCAGTTGATTTGAAGTAATTTTGAAGACCTCAATAAAATTCATTTTTTCTAATTGATGTATATAATATTACACTCTACCTTGACGTCTATTGAGGCCCTTCAATTTTGTAATGCATTTAAGGAGACCGATTGTACATAATATATAGCATTAAAAGATTTAGAACAATTTATAGTAGCATATTTCAATAACGTCTTGTAAAATGAACCATTATTTTTCTGACAACAGAAATGCATTTTGACATACATACCTTCTTTATGTTATACACGGTTGCTCATATAGTTGGAATAAAAATATTTTTACCACTTTTTTATGTAAAGGTCAATTTATGATGAACATATCAGGAAACTTATGTTGCTTTTGGTCAGATTTGATAGGTAATCTTGTTGGAACTCCGAATGTGATCAATTTCTTCATGTACTGGTAAGGGGGCAACAACAAAAATGGATCAAAAACGTGATTTTTAAGTCAAATTTTATTTGACCCGCGCCTTTGACCTCATCACGTCTTTACTTAAGTTGAGTGGTCATATTGAATGTTTACCTGTAGTAGAGTGGAAATCAGGTGATTGAATGTCTTGGTCACGCTTGATTGCGCCAAGAGAATGCTTGGAAGCAAAGTACAAAATGATTCTCCAACGCCCCTCAATTTACAAAAATAGGGTTGTGGTGAACGTCGAATGGTCCCTAGCGGTATATGACATTTTCAATAACCGTGTATATTATACAAAAAGATGAATACATTGTTAGAATTACAGGGATAACACTAATTATTCTCATATTTTAATATCCTATTCCAGCAGTAAATGCCACCTCTTGTCATTTTCACATTGTTAAATATTTGTAAAGACAATCATCTAAAATGACACCTCAATGAATTTCACTTGATTTAGGTCCGTCAAAGTTTATAAGGAAGTAAAAAGTATAACTGAGATATACGCGTTTAAAGATCAGTAAGCCCTAGTATATGTCCGTTGATTGTCTTAAAAATATGGAGATGTATTTCATAATTTCTACCATTTTCTTAAAATGAAACTTTGTTGGTATTTTGTAGTAAGCACCTGTATGGCAAAATGAAGTTTCTTGTATTTGCGGATCATACGGGCTGGACATATAATTAATAAAATCGTATTAGAATTATTTGATCAAAAGTTAAAATATTGTTCAAAACTAATATTAGAAAATACAAATTCACACAAAAAAACGTGTTTTTTTTTTAGAATTGTCTCTATTTTTAGGAGAATGTCTTTATAATCAATATTCTTTTAAAACATTGTTTAGAAATTGTCAATCGTGAAAGTTAGAAGTATAAACAATTCCTTTTACAGTATTTAATAATAACAAAAAAATATTAAAAAGAAAAATGCAATATCAACCTGATGCAGTATAATTAATGCTAAAAGTAATGTACACTTACGTTGATTTGAAGTGGAGATATTATATCTTTGCTTTAAGATTGACACTTCTTGATTAGAAGCTGTTTGACATGTGGTGTCTCACTGTTTGAAGCAAAAAATGTACAATAATTTTCAACAATAATATCCATGTACATAAATCGTTGGTGGTTTTTTGTTGACAATAAAGTACATCATGAAGTTTGAAAAAAACAGGTGCCAGTTTCACCACTAAGTGCCGTGCTAATATAGTCTGTTCAAAGCATTTCATTTAACTTAAAGGGAGATCCGTGTATTGAAATGATACACTGAGTAAAACCTAGACCTAGACGTCTGTCGAGGTGCCTCTATATTTAAATGCTTTAAGAAGAGACCACTTAAAATATAGAAAAAAATATCCCTTTAACAATATCTTATGATACATAAGGCTCATTCCAGTGAAAACTAAACCTTTTTCGATTTTAAGCAAAAAATCAACTTTTTTATTCGACCATATGAGCAGTTTTTTTAGTCATACGTTTGTTACTCGGTATGTGAAAAGTATTTTCTAATCAGACATTTTGAATTATTTCTACCCGTGCATGAATGAGCACATGTTTTCATTCAAAAATGTCACAAACGTTACCAAAAAGTTACACCAAAATGTCACGAACGTTACCAGACGTTACCAAACAACACATTGCATTTAAAGAAATCCTGACGATATAATTTCCTTCCACAATTATGAACTATTTGTAAATAATTATGTTACAAATCATCTGTGAAAAGTGCAATAAAAAATTCGCTAACATGTCAGAGACATTTTTCTTTAAAGTCATTTGGAGCAAAAAAACATTTCCGTGCGAGGTCACAAGATCTTTATTCAGTATTTTGAAAATTATTTTAATCTTTAAACACCTGCATGTCTTGGTCCCACCAGTGAGCACCATTATCAACAACAAACTCGTTGATATAATGTTTATGCTAGGTTCTGTGGCCATTTAAAAGTGAAATTTTCCAATTTTTTGGTCACAAACGTTACTTTGGAATCACCCATAACATAAAAATTATTGGAAAATAATAAGTCAATTTCAACATGATGCAGTAAAGTACTATTAATAGCTAAAAGTAATGCACACATACGTTGATTATTAAGTGGAAACATATCTTCTTTTTTTGTGTGTAACAAGACACTTCTTGGTTAGACAAGCGATGTCTCGCATTACGAAGCAAAGGAAACATTCTAATGTTTACAATATTTTTAACCTGTAATATCCATATATAAATCATGGGTACTTTTTGTTGATAATATTATACATCATAAAGTCTGGAAAACATATGCCTGTTTCACCACTTAGTATCGTGATAATAAGCAAGTAAATGTCAGGGACTTTGCATCAGATATAAATATGCCCTTTGCAGATATAAATTTCTGATATATAGCCAAATTGACCCGACTGTCGTTAACATAAGACATCAAGCAATATTAAGTGATCAAGAGATCAAGACACTGTTGTAGTAAAGCCCTATACGTTACCAGTACGTTACAACACATCAGCTCGATACACTTCCGTTTCTGTTCAAAGCATTCTATTTAACTTAAATGCTGATCTGTATATGCAAATAATACATCGAGTGAATCCGATGGATTTTAGTGATGGTATACGAAGCCATTAAAAACTCCCATTTCAATCTTCTAGTGAGTATTAGTTTCAATATGATTACACAAAATATAAACGTTTCTTTTGTTACTTAAAAAATATATATTTGAAAATAAGTACATAATTCAATTTCAGTATTGAAAAAAAAATCAAGTATTTTACTATCAACTCGGTCAAATTACTTTGGAGACCTCTTATTCTTTTACATGTAAAGATGGGGTCGCAAAACGGTTTGTATTTCCCTTATTAAAGATTCGATCATTCTAGAATAAACTGTATTATGTAGCTCTTGGAATAAACTTTTAGAAAACGTCAAGTAAAACAATTTGTAGCCCCGCTTGTTTTCATGATAAATCAGTCGTTATTTTGTATTGCGTTTGACGGCCTGTCAGATAATAGCGCGGTTTGATCGAGTATTTCTAGAGACATACCGATTTGTTTAATTTAACTTTGTTTAGATTAACTATAACATCAATATATATGAATCGTATGTTTTTTTGTTGAAAATATAGTGCATCATAAAGTCTGAAAAACAGGTGCCTGGTTCACCACCCGAGTGTCATGATAATCAGCAAGTAAATGTCAGGAATTTTGCATCAGATATAAATATGCCCTTTCCGATAATATATTGCTAAAATATAGCCAAGATATAAATATGCCCTTTCCGTATAAATTTCTAAAATATAGCCAAATTTACCCGACTGTCGTACTAACATATAAGGCATCAAGCAATCTTAAGTGATCAACAGATCAAGACGCTGTTGTATACAGTAAAGCCCATATGTTACAACACATCAGCTAGCTCGGTACACTTCCGTTTCCGTTCAAAGCATTCCTTTTAACTTAAAAGGTGCTCCGTTTATGTATTCGATACACTAAATAAATCCGGTGGATTTATGTGACGATTCACGAAGCCATTAAAAACTCCCATTGCAATCTTCTTGAGAGTATTAGTTTCAATATGATTACAAAAATATTGAATTAGGTACATAGTTCAATGTAAACACTTTCAGTATTGAAAAAAAAATCCAGTGTTTTATTATCAACCCGGGAGGACGGGTTGGCGTAGCGTTTCTGACCTCGCCTTTCACCGCTGCGACCCGGGTTCGATTCCCGGTCGGACCTAGGTTGTACGTGAATTTGGTTGTCGATCCATACTCGTCCTCGCAGGTTTTCTCCGAGCACTTCGGTTTCCTCCTGCATCTAAAATCGAAAATCCTTTCCAATTTTCTGTATTTCACACCATGCATTTGCACTATTGGGATTAGCCTGGCTTACAGCCGAATGTTATAAATAAAAAAAATAATAATAAAAAATGCCCGGTCAAATTGCTTATTGCGCTACCTAGCAGTTGGTTTGAAGAGCTCCTTTTCTCTAAATTGTTGTATATGATATTTCTTTCTACCTAGATGTCTGTCGAGGTCCCCCAATTTTTAAATGGCTTAAGAGGAGACCACTTGTAAATAATACATAGCTTTAAAAGCTTTAAAACAATATATAGGGACAGATTTAAATATATAACGTAAAGCAGTCTTGTAAAAACATCTATTCCCCCTTTTCCCTCTGGGATTTGAACCAATGTCCAGCTATCGCAAGCTACCGAGCGTGACTGCAATTTGGTTCCCATCCATATCCGCCGTCTGTGAGGTATTCGGACTTAGGCTAAATCCTGATTTCTACCTGTAGTATTTTGTAGTATATCATAGGAGGATAAGGGGGGAAAAACACGACAAAATGGCACGATATCAATCATGAATCATATTTAAGCTTTATACAAATGAGGGTTTAAAATTAAAATATGATATAATACCTTTCATGAATTTCAAAAACTTTATAAAAATAGCGTTTAAATGTTTCAAACAAAAGTATTAACATTCTGTTGGTCTAGCTGTACGCAATATTATAGTTTTACCATATGAAAAAGGAGTGCTTCATTTGTCAACTATTGTGCACAACCCTTATTCTCCCCTGAATAACTCCGACACAAATTCATAGATTTTCCCCCATATTTTATGCATACTTGACACACATTGTATATAGGCTATACACTGTAGGCTATTAATCAAATTGTTGGTAATGGTTCCCTTCAAATGGTTTTAATTTCCCAGAGTGCTCTAAAACCATAAATTTCATACTAAAACGTGTGTTTTTTGCACAGAGACAAATGACGCTCTACCAAGACTTCACTGAGCCGAGGTCATTTTAATAAAGGACAAAATAACATGTTCAAGTAAGAGTAAGATATCTGTAAAAACGTTAATATTCAAAACGCCATTTTTAAAAAATTTAATTCCTTTAAATACAAGCTTCTTCAAATAAATTAGGCTAATTCCTGATGTCTGCCTGTAGTATTTTGTAGTACATAGGAGGGTAAGGGTTAAAGCAAAAAAAAAAAGATAAAAGAATGTCTTTATAATTAATATTCTTTTAAAATGATTTTTTAAAATGTTCAATCTCAAAAACAATACTTAATAATAGAATAAAAAAATCATTGGGAAGGAATATATAATCTCAACCCAATTTAGTAAAGACCTATTAATAACTGAAAGTAGTTTACAATTGAGATGATATATCTTTTTTTCTGGTAAAAAGAAACTTTTTGAAAGCAAACAAAACATTGTAATTTTGACAACAAGTTTTAACCATAATATCCTTATTTTTAAACCGCGGGTGATTTTTGTTGAAAATAAAGTGTACCAGGTGTCCCAAAAAATGGTTACATGTAGAAAAATGACCGTGTGCCTAAATTATAGTAGATATAGACACGAAACTTAACACAAATTATATTACAACCCTCTGCTAGATACTCGTAAAATTTTGATATCACAGCATTATTGGTTGTTGAGTTATCAACAAAGGTAGATACCTATGTCAGAAACGCATTTTTTTCAAATTCAACAAAATAATAAGCATACACGTTTTGTGGTATTTTAATGTGCTTTTTTTTTAAATGATCATGATCAGACTTTATGTTAAACCAAATTGGATACAATTTTAATTGGATAATAACTGAACTCTCTTTTAGTATATATATTATGCAAATTACGGATACCCGCATTCCATGCATTCCAGAATGAGTTGTTTATATTGAACCTGTCAATCAAGTTTTGGCGCGAAATTTGATGAATACGCATAAAGCATAATCAAATTTGTATGGGTAACATTAATTCTGTAACTGTTTAAACTGCAAGTTTTTGTTTATTTTGAAAAAATAATCTTAAACCTTCAGGACATGTTAAATTATTATTTTTTTTATAGTAGCAAAAGTCTGATCGACATTTAGAAATAACAGAAATAGCAAAATTTTGAATCCGTTGCCATTTTTGCCCGATATCAGATTTCTACATAATTTTCAGACTTTTTAGTAATTTATGACGTCATAATTACGTAACAGCTAGTCGTATTTTCATGATTTTGGTATCAATGGGAAGAAAAAAAGTCTACCCTTTACTATGGTATGCAACAATCTAACTTTGGATATGTCAATTTTAAGTTTACATGGGGTTGAACAAGGTCAAAAATTACATCAAACGAAGATGTTTCAGATTTTGTTGAATTTTGAAAAAAATACGTTTCTGACATAGGTATCTATCTTGGTTAATAACTCAAAAAATAATAATAATGTGGTACTGAAAGTTTGCAAACATCTAGCAGAGGTATGTATCATAAATCATGCTAAGTTTGCACTCTTCAACTGCTATACTTTTTGCAAACGATAATTTTTCTACATGTTACCATTTTTTGGGACTTTTTTATGAAGTTTAGAAGCCAAGTGCCTGTTTCATCACTAAGTGTTGTTATAAAGCAAGTAAATATCAGGGATTTTGCATCATATATTAAATATGCCCTTTCCAAAAATACATTTCTGAAATATAGCGAAATTGACTCTACTGCCGATAGCATATAAGACATCAAGAAATCTCAAGTTATCCAGAGATCAAGACACTCTTGTAGTTCGTCACATTAGCTCGGTTCACTACCGTTCAAAGCATTCCATTTAACTTAAAAGGTGCTCAGTGTATACAAATGATACACCGAGTAAATCCGGCGAATTTTAGTGATGCTTTACGAAGCCGTTAAAAACTCCCATTGCAATCTTCTTTTGAGTTTTAGTTTCAATACGATAAAAAATAAACGTTTCTTTATTTCAAATTTATTAAAGTTGGTATTTAAAAAAAAAATACTTTAATAATTAAAAAAAAATAAGCGGGTTTTCTTTTCGAGCCAATCAAATTACTTATTGCGTTACCTAGCAGTTGATTTGAAGTAATTTTGAAGATCTCAATATTTGTTTCTAACTGATGTATAAAATATTACTCTCTACCTTAACGTCTATTTGGGTCCTTCAATTTTTAAATGCCTTTAAGGAGACCGATTGTATATACTTTGTAGCATTAAAAGCTTTAGAGCAATTGATGGGGACAGGTTTTAATAACGTTAACCAGTCTTGTAAAAAGAACCATTATTTTTTCTGACAACAGAAATGCATTTTACCATACATAAATTCTTTATGTATATTATACAAAAAGATGAATAAATTGAAAGAATACCAGGGATGACACTGATTATACTCATATTATTTATTATCATCTTATAATAGCCTATCATAAGATATGACCGTCCATCCTAAACCAGCAGTAAATGCCACATCTTGTCATTTTCACTTTTTTTTAAATATTTTTAAAAACCATCTTTTAAGGATTAAAATCGCACCTCAATAAACCTCACTTGATTTAGTTTTGTCAAAATTTGTAAGGGAGTAAAAAGTATAACTGAGATAAACACGTTTAAAGATCTAAAGCTAGATTCTATATTTTTCGTTAATTGTCTTGAAAATATGCAGATGTATTTCATAATTCCTATCATTGTCTTGAATTGAATAATCAATTTCGGCAAATTACGACCTTTACATGTATTTTGTAGTAAGCACCTGTAGGGTAAAATAAAGGTTCTGGCATTTACGGGCCCATACGGGCTGGACATAATATAATTAATAAAAATCGTTTAAGAATTATTAGATCAAAAGTTAAAATCAAGCCCCGTAGCCAGGATTTTTTCGAGGTTGGTGCGGATTTGTAAAAAGTGAACCTTTTAGAGGAAATATTTCGTTTTGGTCAACCCTAAACTAATTTTGGTGGTTTTGACAAAGTATTTTGTAGTACATATGAGGGTTATCATGGTTAAAGCAAAAAAAAAAAGAAAAAAAGACACGGAATCCATCCTGAATCATTTTTAAGCTTTGTACAAATGAGGGTTGGTAGGATAAGGTAAGTCAACACGTATGATTGAAATAATCAAATTAAAATATGATATAATACCTTTCATGAATTTCAAAAATTTCATAAAAATAGCGTTTACATTTTTAAACAAAAGTATTAAAATTTTGTTGGTCTAGCTGTACGCAATATTACAATTTTACCATATGAAAAAGGAGTGCTTCATTTGTCAACTATTGTGCACAACCCTAATTCTCTCCTGAATAACTCCGACACAAATTCATAGATTTTCCCCCATATTTTATGCATACTTGACACATATTGCATATAGGCTACACACTGTAGGCTATTAATCAAACTGTAGGTAATGGTTCCCGTCAAATGGTTTTAATTTCCCAGAGTGCTCTAAAACCATTTATTTCTAACTAAAGCGTGTGTTTTTTTGCACATAGGCAATTGACGCACTATCAAGGAACGGTAATATGCAAGCCCGTAGCCAGGGGGTGGGGGGGGGGGGGGGGGGGGGGGTGGGGGCGTCGCACCCCACCCCCCAATTTGACAATGTACAAAAAAGGTCCACAAAAATTCCCTAAATACCCACCAAAAGAGGACCTAAAGAACCAGAATATCTAAATAAAAGGCCGTTTTTACCAAAATACTAAACAAAATGCTTGAAACACTACTGACAAATCCTGGCTACGGGCCAGGAAATATGTTATCAAAAAATCCTGCTAAAGCCCTGACTTACCTAACTTTTTTATTGATAAGCAACTGAAAAATGTGAATCAGATATGGCCTAGATATTACTTCAATCTAGTTTTCCTTGCTATATTTCAAGCAAATGTCTTTATTAATAACAATCTTTGTCAGTGAGTGATGTCTACTAAGTGCAGTCGTGAAATTGATGTTGATATCTACCTATTTAGTTGGAATGAGAGAATAAAGATTTATGCTTTGATTACAAACTAATGGGGTAGGTTGAAAGAACTCAAATACAATTCATCTCTGCTTCAAAGGAAAATGGCACTCTGAAAATGTTTAAGTTATTTTTACTTGTTTGAACAAAAAGCGTCAGAATTCGATTACAGTAACAATGAGAACTGTTTTGGAATCCAAAAAATCTGCAGTAATATACATCGCCAAAAACAAAAATATCCAGTGTCAATATCATTTCAAAAAATACCCATATATCACATTGGATAATGTGATACTTGTTAAACACCTTGACATTGTTATATCAAATATTTATATATTGAGAAAAGATATCCTAGTAAAGTTGGAGTACAATAAGCTAGTACAACATTCTTGAGCACATTTGAAACATCATTATAGTATAGTACAGTTTTCGTACAATTCTAGTACAAATATTGTACTAATTATTATACTAGAACTGTACTCGATTTTGTCCAAGATAAATTCAAATCTAAAGGCGAAAAATCCCATCATATGGTTAAGAGAACCAACTTCAGATTTGACCCACAAAAAAAAAGCCCGATAAATTACCTAACAATCGGAATTTATGAGAGCTATGAAAAATTAGAAATAGTCTCTAACATATAGTTTCTAATAGTTGTAGACAATATTCATTCTGAATTAAAGGCACCCGCATTGAAATAAAGTAAATCATTAGAAAAGGATGAAACTTCTACGTCACTTGCAAGAACATAGTTTATAGTACCCGTCTATCGTCCTCAGCTACTTCTTTGGCACTGGCGTTGATGTTGAGGTTGGCGAAGTGATGTAAATCACGCCGATAAACAACACATCACGTGACCGTATCCAGGTCTAGATCTGTTAACAGTCCCAGAAGTTTGTTCACGAGGTCTGTCGTTTGGAGCCACAAGAATGCTCCTTAAAGTTTTATGAGGCTTAAAGCTGGTGGTGACGCCTGCCTCTTATAACGCTCTGCGTAATTTAGGAGAGAGACCCTCAATATAGGGTAGAGTGGCAAAAACCCGTTGCTGACGGCTAGTGTTGGACGGATCAACCGTAGGTTTAGAGTTCTTTTCCGAGGCACATGCAAAAGCCCAATATGCGTAACCACATGATCTTAAATCTTGCTTAACATTATTTTTTTTCTTAGCAAGATCTTCCGGTTCGGTGACAGTAGTGTCTGCTCTATTTATAACAAACTTACAAACTCTGTTGTAGCGACTGTGATAGTACCTATATCGGCGAATCAAGTCTCCCACTTGGCAAAAGGATTAAAGAACATTGTTCACAGCGCAATTCTTCAACATCTGCTGTTTCTGAACATTTGAAATCCTGTAATCACAACATCCAACAGGTTCAAGTGAAGATATTAGCCAAGGAATCAAGAGACTTTCCCAAGAGAGTGTCGGAAGCCATTATATTAGGCAGCAAAAACCAAATTTGAACAGGGATCAGGGGCTAGACCCGGATCCTGTCTGGGATCCTATCATCAAGAACTTTTAAGACTTTTCACGTGATGTTTTGTTTATCGGCGTGATTTACATCACTTCGCCAACCTCAACATCAACGCCAGTGCCAAAGAAGTAGCTGAGGACGAAAGACGGGGTCTATCGAAAGATCTACTACAAGGTATGTTCTTGCAAGTGATGTAGAAGTTTGAACCTTTTCTACTGTTTATTACCATCACGTATGAGCCTATTTTCGAACAAAGTAAATCATAAAGTAAAAATAGTTTCTGATTACCGATCCCATAATTTAAAGATGGTACTCACTAAAAATATTTCACTTCCTATCAGGAAGCTTGGTCACTCTGTTCTGCAGTGTTGAGTGGCAATCACGTCTACTTGATGACTTTCTGACGTCACAGGTTGGTTGCCGTTTCAGAATGAGTGAATCGTAGATTTTATATAATTTGTAAGCCCCTTCTTCTTTGTTCATGGTGTTGTCTCCTTTTCCTCGGATCCAGATTGCCTTCTTGAGCCACCGTGTAGTTCTGTCTTGTTCTTGATCAATAAGTTTTGCCTCCTCCCACCCAATGACGTGATTTTTATCCGCAACGTGATCTGATATTGCGGATTTGTGGATTTCAGCTGTGGAAGTTTTTCTTTGGGATCGTGTAAAAGTTTTGGCACTTATTTGTTCAGCTTCATCTTTATGTTCTGTGAGGCGAGTTTTTAACAATCGCCCCGTTTCACCGATGTAAGTTTTTTCACAACCTTTACACGGGACTTCATAAATTGCGTCTGCTGTTTGTATGTGATCTTTTTTGTCCTTTGGAGGTACCAGAAGTTTGTGTAAAGTTTGGAATGGCTTTATGGAACAGTGAAGTACTCAAACAGGTCTGTTTGAAAGCTATAAACTTGAAGTGACGGACCTGGAAATAAATATAGCATTTCAAGACAAATACAATACTTACCGAAAGATGAGAACTAATATTTGAAGATAAAAACGTGACATGATGCTATAACTGTATTATTAAAAGCGGTCACAGAGTTGTGTAAATCCAACCTATCTGAAGCAATCTACATCACACAAATATACAGATGCATCCAATCAACGTCAAATTTCACTGAGCCGAGGTCATTTTGATAAAGGACAAAATAACATGTTCAAGTAAGAAATATACAAGATACATGTTAAAACTTAAATATTCAAAACGCTATTTGTATACCTTTGAATACAAGCTTCTTCAAATAAATTTAAATGTAATGTCCCTTTTTATCCTAAAAGATTAATTCGTTATATATCAGTTCTCTTATAGTTTGGTATAATTTTATATGTGTCTCACTGTTCAAAGCATAAAAATGTACGATAATTTTCAACTATAATATACATACATCGTTGGTGTTTTTTTTTTTTTTTTTTAATAAAGTGCATCATGACGTATGGAAAACAGGTGCCAGTTTCACCACTAAGTGCTGTGATAAAACAGTCCGTTCAAAGCATTTCATTTAATTAGAGTATGCATGTATTGAAATGATAAAAAACCTAGCAGTTGCTTCTAAAACCTCGGTAAAATTCATTTTCTCTAAATGTGACCTTCCAGCCCGTATGAGCAGTAAATGCCAGAAACTTCATTTTGCGCTACAGGTGAAAATACATGTCAAGGTCTTAATTTGCCTAAAT
>JXSR01S069324.1:42879-65040 GCA_000969725.1 Ophiothrix spiculata
CCCCCCCCCCCCCCACACACACACATACACACCCACCTCCTCATACCAATCTTACAAAGGGAAAAAAACCGTGAAAATGTTTGAAGCGTACTAAGTGACAATAGAATTATACTCAATAATGATGTGTTTTTTAGCTTAGATTTGAAGGAGGCTAGGGAAACGCTGTTGTTGATGTTTATGTCTAGTTTTTTCCAGTTGATCGGGCCCTGTTTTGATATTATTTTGTGCCAATTTAGTTATAGTTGGATCAATGCAAAGGTTACTGGCATGCCTAGTATTATGGTCATGCATATCAGCTTGTGTGAGAAATTTATTGTTTGGTAAATCTGGAGATAGCAGGTTATGGTGGTAACGGAACATATGCACAGCTAATTGGTAAGTATAAATATCATGGCTTTTCAAGGTCTTTAGGGAAATAAATAATGGGGTTGTATGTGCTAGTCAAAGTGACTTGGTACAGGTTCTGATTATTTTCGTTTGTTGTAAAAAAGGGAATTTAAGTTAGAGTTGTTATTGTCTCCCCCATACAAGCGTGCAGTAAGACAGGTAAGGAAGAACAAGTGTATTGTAGAGTGTATGGAGAGACTCGATATTGAGAAATTGCCTTATTTTCCTAATAATTCCATTATATTTAGATATTATTTTAGAAATATGGGATGTATGAGTTTTCCAAGTGAGATTGCTATCAATGAGGACCCCAAGAAATTTAGTGGTATCAACCTTTTCAATGTAATTATTGTCTATTTGCAACTTGAAATCAGGGATTGGATTATTGTTATGCTTGTTTGTAAATATAATTAAGTTAGTTTTCTTGATGTTTAGGGATAGTTTATTTATTTTAAACCAATTAGAGATTTTATTTAATTCAAAATTAATTAATCTTTCAAGTTGGAGGGGGTGTTTATGAGAAAATAAAATGTGTGTATCATCAGCAAAAATGAAAAAGTGGGCATTTGTGGAAGAAAAGGGGAGATAATTTATATACAAAAGAAAAAGTAGTGGCCCCTGTGGGACTCCACAAATAATATCAGTGTGAATAGAAGTGGTGTTGTTGTAGACAACAAATTGTTTCCTACCCGAGAGATAGTTTTTAATCCAAGAGTTAGCAACACCTCTGATACCGTAAGCATTGAGTTTATTCAAGAGAATATCATGGTTTAGGGTATCAAAGGCCTTGCTAAGATCAAGGAATATTCCAAGAATATGGTGTTGGTTATCAAGGTCTCTAGTTATTTTACAGTATAGGTCATTAATGGCCATATAGGTAGATCTATTAGGTCTGAATCCATATTGGTGAGGGCTGAACATTTTGTTAAGGGTTATACAATCAAGGAGTCGATTGTAAACGATTTTTTAAAGTACTTTTGATATAGAAGGTAAGATTGACATGGGTCTATAATTGCTAAAAATGTGGTTATCGTTTGATTTGAAATTTAAGACAGGTGTTACTTTAGCTATTTTTAATTGTGACGGGACTATTCCTTTAAGTAGAGATATATGATACGTGAGAGAGAGCAGGTGCAATTTCATTAATTATTGATTAAAGTTGCTTAGTGCTAATGTTATCGATCCCACTACTCGTTCTGGATTTGAGTTTATTTGTTGTTTTTATTATTTCATCGGGGCTAGTTGGTTTAAGAAAAATGACGTTTTTTACATTATTGTGTTTCAGTGGCGAAGAGTAGTTTACATCAGGGGGGCTAATTTTATCTGCTAATTTGGAACCTATGGTAGTAAAGAAATTGTTTAAATTATCTGCAATTTCTTTAGGCTCGGTAATTTTGTGGCCGTTTGAATCTATGAAAAAGTCCGGTAACCTAGATGTTTTGTTTCTACCGAGGAGTTCGTTTAGAGTTATCCAAGTTTCCTTCATGTTTAGTCTATTAGATTCAATTTCAGTAGTGATATGATTCTTTTTGGCTGTGCGTAGGAGGTTATTCAGTAAGTTTCTATATTTAGTATAGTTTATCCTACTTTCATCTGTTGGTTTAATAATAGATTTTCTGTAAAGTTTATCTTTGATTTTGATTGAATTAAGGAGATCTTCGTTATCAACGATTTGAGATTTTAACTGATTTTAGGGGACAGTGGATATTCATTAATTCATTTATTTTACCCATGAGTTTAGAATAAGATATCTCAGGATTGCTTTCTTTATAAACAAATTCCCAGTTTACAAGTTCGAGGTGATTTTTTCAGACCATTAATATTATTGGGTTTAAGTTGTCTAATTTCTTTTTTAGTTATATTAGAAACATTATTGAAACAAGACCCTTTATACAAATGACGGTTGATTTTATGATAAGGTAAGTCAACATGAAACAAAACACATATGATTGAAATAATCAAAATAAAATATGATGTAATTCTTTTCATGAATTTCAAACACTTCATAAAAATAGCGTTTAAATTTTTAAACAAAAGTATCAATATTCTGTTGGTCTAGCTGTACGTAATATTATAGTTTTACCATATGAAAAAGGAGTGTTTCATTTGTCAACTAATTTGCACAACCCTTATTCTCTCCTGAATAACTCCGACACAAATTCATATATTTCCCCCCATATTTTATGCATACTTGACACATATTGCATATAGGCTACACACTTTAGGCTATTAATCAAACTGAAGGTAATGGTTCCCTTCAAATGGTTTTAATTTCCCAGAGTGTTCTAAACCCATTTATTTTTAACTAAAACGTGTGTTTTTTGCACATAGGCAATTGACGCTTTGCCAAGGAACGGTAATATGTTATCAAAAAATCCTGCTAAAGCCCTAACTTACCTCATTTTTTATTGATAAGTAACTGGAAATTTTAAAAGCAGATATGACCTAGATATTACCTCAGTCTAGTTTTCCTTGCTCTATTTCAAGCAAATGTCTTTATTAATAACAATCTCTGTCAGTGAGTGATGTCTACTAAGTGCAGTCGTGAAATTGCTGTTGATATGTACTTATTTAGTTGGAATGAGAGAATACAGATTTATGCTTTGATTACAAACTAATGGGATAGGTTGAAAGTACTCGAATACAATGCATCTCTGCTTCAAAGGAAAATGGCACTCTGAAAATGTTTAAGTTATTTTTCTGCGTGATTTTCAGAGATTCTATTGCACGTTATCATGAGCATCGGTTGTGGACATTATAGAAATGTGGGATGGACTTATCCACAACCGATTCTAATTAAAACATTTGTTTGAACAAAAAGAACGTCAGGATTCAATCACAGTATCAATGAGAACGGTTGACAACGAAAGCTGTTTTTGGAATCTAAAAAAATCAGCAGTAATGTACATCGCCAAAAACAAAAATATCCAGCATCAATATCATTTCAAAAAGACCCATATATCGCATTGGATAATGTGATACTTGTAAACTCCGTCACATTGTTATACCAAATATTTAAATATTGAAAAAAGATACCCCATTAAAGATAGAGTTACTTTGTGACAATTCCAGTACAACATTCTTGAGCACATTTGAAACACCATTCTAGTATAGTACAATTTCGTACAATTCTAGTACAAAAATTGTACTAAATTTATGCTAGAACTGTACTTGATTTTGTACAGGGTGAATTCAAATTTAAAGACGGAAAATATCATCATATAATTAAGAGAACCAACATTAGATTTGAAAAAAAACCCGATAAATTACCTAACAATCGGAACTAAAGAGAGCTATGAATAATTAGAAATAGTTTCTAATGGTTGTAGACAATATTCATTCTGAATTAAAGACATGCGCATTGAAATAAAGTAAATCATATTTTCCATATTCTCTCTATGTTTTTAGATATATATTGAAAATATGGTGTATCATTATGATGAGACAGATGAAATTGTCTGTATCACCATTAAGTGCTATTTAAAGTGGTTGCCAGGGATTTGATCGCATATAACCTATTTTCATAATATTTATATATAATGTATATATAAATATGGCCTTTAATATACACAATGATGATATCTAAAATATATTCCATATTCCCTGATTTTAATTAGCAAGACATCGAAAAAAAAATGAAATTGAGAAATAAAGCAATGTCGTGTCTCTTCTTTTCGATGATATAAACCTGATGAAAGTAGATACGACCCAGATAGTACCTAAATGTAGTTTGCTTACTCCTTATCAAACAAGTGCCTATTCTAATTACAATTTTGTCTCATTGAGTGATGTCTGATGTGGTCGTGTTTATATCTACTTATTCAGTTAAAATGAGAGAATATAAAGATTTATGGAGCAGTGAAGTACTCAAACAAGTCTATTTGAAAGCAATAAACTTGAAATTTCTACTACAAGGGACCTGGGAATAAGTCTAGCATTTCAAGAAAAATACAATAATTACCGAAAGATGAGAACCAATATTAGAAGATAAAAACGTGACATGATGCTATAACTGTATTATTAAAAGCGGTAACAAAGTTGTTTTTAGATCCAACTTTTCTGAAGCAATCTACATCACACAAATATTCAGACGTATCCAAACAACGTCAAATTTCACCGAGCCAAGGTCATTTTAATAAAGGACAAAATAACATGTTCAACATGTTCAAGTTAGAGATATATAAGGTATCTGTAAAAACTTTAATATTCAAAACGCCATTTGTCTTCAAAGATTAGTTCTTTATATATTAGTTATCTTATAGTTTTCTGAAGCAATCTACATCACACAAATATTCAGACGTATCCAAACAACGTCAAATTTCACCGAACCGAGGTCATTTTGATAAAGGACAAAATAACATGCTCAAGTAAGAAATATACAAGATATATGTTAAAACTTAAATATTGAAAACGCTATTTATATACCTTTGAATACAAGCTTCTTCAAATAAATTTAAATTTATTGTCCCTTTTTGTCCTAAAAGATTAATTCGTTATATATCAGTTTTCTTATAGTTTGGTATAATTTTATATGTGTCTCACTGTTCGAAGCACAAAAATGTGCGATAATTTTCAACTATAATATACATACATCGTAGGTGTTTTTTGTTGATAATAAAGTGCATCATGACGTATGGAAAACAGGTGCCAGTTTCACCACTAAGTGCTGTGATAAAACGGTCCGTTCAAAGCATTTCATTTTATTAGAGTATGCATGTATTGAAATGATAAAAACACCTACCAGTTGCTTTTAAAACCTCGGTAAACATTACACCTTAAACTTTTGTACCACTGATTTTGACATTTCACTGGTAATAAATCATCCAATATTTAGCCCTCCCACTACTATGTGGTCCACTTTGAGGATTGTGAAGGACACAATGATGCCCTCAAGGCATTTCCTGACCTTCAAGGTATGAAAATTGGTAACTTAGTGGGTTGTGGACTAAATATTTGATGATTTATTACCGGTGAAATGTCAAAATCAACGGTACAAAAGTTTAAGGCAAGTAACATGTAATGAATTCATTTTCTCTAAATAGCTGTATATGATATTTCTTTTTACTATAGACGTCTGTCGAGGTGCCTCTATATTTAAATGCTTTAAGAAAAGACCACTTAAAATACATAAAAATATCCCTTTAACAATATCTTATAATACATAGAATAAAAATCATTGGAAAAGAATAAGTCTGTTTCAACATGATGTAGTAAAGTGCTATTAATAACTAACAGTAATGTACACTTACGTTGATTATTAAGTGGAAACATATCTTTATTTTTGTAAAAAGACACTTCTTGGTTAGAAATGCGGTGTCTTGCTTTTCGAAGCAAAGGAAACATTCTAATATTTACAATATGTTTAAACTTTAATATCCATTTATATAAATCGTGGGTATTTTTGTTGAGAATATTGTAAATCATGAAGTCTGGAAAACAGATGCCTGTTTCACCACTAAGTATCGTGATAATAAGCAAGTAAATGTCAGGGATTTTGCATCAGATATAAATATGCCCTTTCCAGATATAAATTGCTGATATACAGCCAAATTGACCCGACTGTCGTTAACATAAGACATCAAGCAATCTTAAGTGATCAAGAGATCAAGACACTGTTGTAGTAAAGCCCTATACGTTACAACACATCAGCTAGCTCGGTACACGTCCGTTTCCGTTCAAAGTATCCCATTTAACTTAAAAGGTGCTCCGTGTATACATGTGATACACTGAATAAATCCGGTGGATTTATGTGACGATTCACGAAGCCATTAAAAACTCCCATTGCAATGTTCTTGTGAGTATTAGTTTCAATATGATTACAAAAATATAAAAGGTTTTTGAAGTAGGTACATAATTCAATGTTAACACTTTTAGTATTGAAAAAAAGTGTTTTATTATCAACCCGGTCAAATAAGTCCCGGTCAAATTACTTATTACGCTACCTTGGTTTGAAGAGCTCCTTTTATCTAAGTTGCTGTCGAGGTCCCAGGATTCAAACTAATGTCCAGCTATGGCAATCCGCCGAGCGTGGCAGCAATTTCGTGCCCATCTAAATTTTATATCCGCCGTCTTTGAGGTATTCGGACTTTGATTTCTGCCTGTAGTATTTTGTAGTACATAGGAGAGTAAAGGTTAAGGGGAAAAAAAAGAACAGACACGGAATCCATCCTGAATTATATTTGTGATGACTCACCCCGAAAAGGGGAAATTTGTGACAGAACCCTTTTCGAGAAACTGATGAAAACAGGCAGCAAAAAATAAAGAAAATAAAAAGAATTTCTAGCAGATTTTCTGTTGTAAAATTTGATCACCTTGGTCAATTTCAACAAGTAAGGTGTCATTTTAAAGCTTAGAAAATGTAGTAACAAAAGTAATGATAAAATAAAAATTGATATCATCTCCAAAGCCCCCCCCCCCCCTTTCGGGATGAGCCATCACATTTTGATACAAATGAGGGTTGATATTATGTTAAGGTAAGTCAATATGAAACAAAACACGTATGATTGAAATAATCAAATTAAACTATGATGGTTCAATACTTTCATGAATTTCAAACATTTCTTAAAAATAGCGTTTAAATTTTTACACAAAAGTATTAATATTCTGTTGGTCTAGTTGTACGCAATATTATAGATTTACCATATGAAAAAGGGGTGCTTCATTTGTCAACTATTGTGCACAACCCTTATTCTCCCCTGAATAACTCCGACACAAATTCATAGATGTTACCCCATATTTTATGCATACTTGACCAACATTGCATATAGGCTATTCACTATAGGCTACAGCTTGTCCCGATATTAATGCAACGAGCAAATAAAAAATAGTAAAAAATGGTTGCCAAAAGATTAAATCATAGTAATACATGTTTTTCAAAAGTAGAGTAATTTCTCTACAACATGCTTTTTGTCTTGTTTCATTTTACTATTCCAGTCTAAAGATATGGAGAATTTAAAAAAGCCCTTTAAATCAACTTTGGTACGATTTGTAAGTTTAGACTTCCAGCTAAAGAAATACAAACTTGAAATGAAGAGAATTCTGCAAGCAACTCTATTAACAAATCAGACCACCAAAGTTGTTCTGGTCTTTACAAAATGTGCAATAACCTTTGATTCAGAGATCCAAATTAAACTAGTCAGAAATCCTGTAAAAGCCAATGGTCTACACTATAATTGTATTGTAACGTTTGCTCACCATTGGGCTCTGTTCTCTCAAAATAAAAGTTCAAAGTTCGTTGCGTTTTTTGTGGGACACCCTGTATTAATCAAACTGTAGGTAATAGTTCCCTTCAAATGGTTTTAATTTCCCATAGTGCTCTTAACGTGTGTTTTTTGCACAGAGGCAATTGACGCTCTACCAAAGAACGGTATAAGCTATTGACGAAAAAAATCTGCTAAAGCCCTGATTTACCTGAATTTCACAATGATAAGTCTCTGATAAATTTGAAATAAGATATGACTTAGATATAACTTTAATCTAGTTTGCCTTGCTCTATTTCAAACAATCTTTAATAACAATATTTGTCAGTGAGTGATGTCTACTAAGTGCGGTCATGAAATTGCAGTTGATATATACTTATTTAGTTGGAATGAGAGAAAAAAGATTTATGCTTTGATTACAAACTAATGAGGTTGAAAGTACTCAAATACATTTCATCTCTGCTTCAAAGCCATAACGTTGAATGTATTTTAACTTTAAAAATAAACATAATGTTATCAAAAAACAAAACAAAACATTTTTTTAAACATAAAAAAGCGATTGTTTCACAGTGCCAATGAAAACTGTTGACAACGAAAGTTGTTTTTGGAATCCAAAAAGTCTGCAGTAATGTACATCGCCAAAACAAAAATATCCAGCATCAACATCATTTCAAGAAAGACCCGTATATCGCAATGAATAATGTGATGCTTGTAAACTCCTTGACATTGTTATACCAAATATTTGTATACTGAGAAGAAGATACCCTAGTACAACGTGAGTACAATTCTAGTACAACATTCTTGAGCTGAACATTTGAAACATCAATCTCGAACAATTTTCACAAATTCTAGTACAAACAATTGTACTAAAATTATACTAGAACTCTACTCGATTTTGTCCAGACTGAATTAAAAATTAAAGGCGGAAAATACCATCATATAATTAGGAGAACCAGCTTAAGATTTGAAAAAAGACCGATAAAATGATTAACAATGGCCTGGGAACGTATAAGTGCTATACAAATTAAATATTTATTCTGAATTAAAGGCCAGCGCATTGAAGAAAGGTTAATCATATTTCCATATCCCCTCTATGTTAGTAGATGTATGTACGTATGGTGTATCATAAAGTATGGAGACAGATGAAACTGTCTGTATCACCATTAAGTACCATTTACAGTGGTTGCCAGGGATTTGATAGCAGATTACATATTAATATGGCCTTTAATATATACAATGATGATTTCTAAAACATATTCCATATGCCCTGATTTTAATTAGCAAGACTTCAAAAAGTCACAAGTGAAGAAGAAATAAAGCAATGTCGTGTCTCTTCTTTTCAATAATATAAAACTGATGAAATTAGATACGACCCAGGTAGTACCTAAATGTAGTTTGCTTACTCCATATCAATCAAGTACCTATTCTAATGGCAATTTTTCTCATTGAGTGATGTCTGATGTGGTCGTGAAATTGTTGTTTATATCTACTTATTCAGTTAAATTGAGAGAATATAAAGATTTATACTAGATTAATAACTTATGGAACAGTGAAGTACTCAAACAAGTCTATTTAAAAGCTATAAACTTGAAGTGACGGACCTGGAAATAATATAGCATTTCAAGACAAATACAATAATTAACGAAAGATGAGAACTAATATTTAAAGTTAAAACTTGACATGATGCTATAACTGTATTGAACGGTAACAAAGTTGTTTTAAATCCAACTTAATTGAAGCAATCTACATCACACAAATATTCAGACGTATCCAATCAACGTCAAATTTCACCGAGCCGAGGTCACGATGGAATTGGCCAGGTGTCTTATTCGATTTGAAATAGACTGGAACCAAATTAGGGTGCTGGACGTGGACTCACACACCCCCTCCTCATACCACTCACACAAAGGGAAAAAAAACGTGAAAATGTTTGAAGCGTACTAAGTGACAATATAATTATACTGAATAATGATGTGTTTTTTAGGTTAGATTTGAAGGAGGCTAGGGAAACGCTGTTTTTGATGTTTATGTCTAGTTTGTCCCAGTTGATCGAGCCCTGGATTTTGATATTATTTTGTGCCAATTTAGTTTAAGTTTGATCAATGAAAAGGTCACTGGCATGCCTAGTATTATGGTCATGAATATCAGCTTGGGTGAGAAATTTATTGTTTGGTAAATCCGGAGGTAGTAGGTTATGGTGGTAACGGAACATATGCACAGCTAATTGGTAAGTATAAATATCATGGATTTTCAAGGTCTTATTTGAAATAATTAATGGGGTTGTATGTGCTAGCCAAAGTGACTTTGTACAGGTTCTGATTATTTTCTGTTGTTGTAAAAAAAGGGAATTTAAGTTAGACTTGTTATTGTCCCCCCATACAAGCGTGCAGTAAGATAGGTAAGGAAGAACAAGTGTATTGTAGAGTGTATGGAGGGACTCGATATTGAGAAATTGCCTTATTTTCCTAATAATTCCATTATATTCAGATACTATTTTATAAATATGGGATGTATGAGCTTTCCAGGTGAGATTGCTATCAATGAGGACCCCAAGAAATTTAGTGGTATCAACCTTTTTAATGTAATTATTGTCTATTCGCAACTTGAAATCAGGGATTGGATTATTGTTATGCTGGTTTGTAAATATCATGAAGTTAGTTTTCTTGATGTTTAGGAATAGTTTATTTAGTTTAAATCAATTAGAGATTTTATTTAATTCAAAATTTATTAATCTTTCAAGTTGGAGGGGGTCTTTATGAGAAAATAAAATGTGTGTATCATCAGCAAAAATGATAAAGTGGGCATTTGTGGAAGAAAGAGGGAGATAATTTATATACAAACGAAAAAGTAGTGGCCCCTGTGGGACTCCACAAATAATATCAGTGTGAATAGAAGTGGTGTTGTTGTAGACAACAAATTGTTTGAGATAGTTTTTAATCCAATAGTTAGCAACACCTGTGATACCGTACGCATTGAGTTTATTCAAGAAAATATCATGGTTTAGGGTATCAAAGGCCTTGCTAAGATCAAGGAATATTCCAAGACTATGGTGAAGGTCTCTAGTTATTTTACAGTATAGGTCATTAATGGCCATATAGGCCTGGATACTAGGTCTGGATCCATATTGGTGAGGGTCGAACATTTTGTTAAGGGTTATAAAATCGAGGAGTCGATTGTAAACGATTTTTTCAAGTATTTTTGATATAGAAGGTAAGATTGACATGGGTCTACAATTGCTAAAAATGTGGATATCGTTTGATTTGAAGACGGTTGTTACTTTAGCTATTTTTAATTGTGACGGGACTATTCCTTTAAATAAAGATCTATTAAATACGTGAGAGAGAGCAGGTGCAGTTTCATTAATTATTGATTTAAGTAGCTTAGTGCTAATGTTATCGATCCCACTACTCGTTCCGGATTTGAGTTTATTTGTTATTTTTATTATTTCATCGGGGCTAGTTGGTTTAAGAAAAATGGCGTTTTTTACATTATTATGTTTCAGTGGCGAAGAGTTGTTAACATCAGGGGGGGGGGGGGGGCTAATTTTATCCGCTAATTTGGAACCTATGGTAGTAAAGAAATTGTTAAAATTATCTTCAATTTCTTTAGGCTCGGTAATTTTGTGGCCGTTTGAATCTATGAAAAAAGTCCGGTAACCGAGATGTTTTGTTTCTACCGAGGAGCTTGTTTAGAGTTATCCAAGTTTCCATCATGTTTAGTTTCAATTTCAGTAGTGATATGATTCTTTGTGGCTGTACGTAGGAGGTTATTCAGTAAGTTTCTATATTTAGTATATTTTATCCTATTTTCAAATAGTGGGTTTAATAATAGATTTTCTGTAAAGTTTATCTTTGATTTTGATTTATTTAAGGAGACCCTTCGTTATCCATGGTTTACGAGCAAATTTACGATTTGAGATTTTAACTGATTTTAGGGGACAGTTGATATTCATTAATTCATTTATTTTACCCATGAGTTTAGAATAAGATATCTCAGGATTGCTTTCTTTGTAAACAAATTCCCAGTTTACAAGTTCGAGGTGATTTTTCAGACCACTAATATTATTGGGTTTAAATTGTCTAATTTCTTTCTTAGTTATATTAGAAACATTATTGAAACGGGACCCTTTGTACAAATGAGGGTTGATTTTATGATCAGGTAAGTCAACATGAAACAAAACACATATGATTGAAATAATCAAAATAAAATATGATGTAATACTTTTCATGAATTTCAAACACTTCACAAAAATATCGTTTACATTTTTAAACAAAAGTATCAATATTCTGTTGGTCTAGCTGTACGCAATATTATAGTTTTACTATATGAAAAAGGAGTACTTCATTGTGCACTACCCGTATTCTCTCCTGAATAACTCCGACACAAATTCATAGATTTCCCCCCATATTTTATGCATACTTGACACATATTGCATATAGGCTATACACTTTAGGCTATTAATCAAACTGTAGGTAATGGTTCCTTTCAAATGGTTTTAATTTCCCAGAGTGTTCTAAACCCTTTTATTTCTAACTAAAACGTGTGTTTTTTGCACATAGGCAATTGACGCTCTACCAAGGAACGGTAATATATTATCAAAAATCCTGCTAAAGCCCTGACTTATCTCACTTTTTTACTGATAAGCAACTGACAAATGGGAAAGCAGATACGACCTAGATATTACTTCAATCTAGTTTGCCTTGCTCTATTTCAAGCAAATGTCTTTATTAATAACAATCTTTGTCAGTGAATGATGTCTACTAAGTGCAGTCGTGAAATTATTGTTGATATCTACGTATTTAGTTGGAATGAGAGAATAAAGATTTATACTTTGATTAATGGGATAGGTTGAAATTTACTCAAATACAATTCATCTCTGCTTGAAAGCCATAACGTTCAATGTATTTTAACTTTAAAAATAAACACGATGTTATCGAAAAAAAATAAAACGTTAAACATGTTAAATAACGTCGGGGTTCTAGCACAGTATCAATGACATTTGATGACAACGAAAGATGTTTTATCAGTCCAAAGAATCTGAAGTATTGTACATCGCCAAAGAAGAAAATCACCCAGCATCAATATTGCCGAGGTTCAAAATATAGGGGGAAAAACCCTTGAATAATATCCTATAATAGAATAAAAATCATTGGAAAAGAATGAGTCAATTGCAACATAATGCAGTAAAGTACTATTAATAGCTAACAGCAATGTACACTTACAACATAGTAAAATCTAAATTGCTTTTACAAACTCTTAAAAACTGAATTTTATCTAGAAAAAAATTATTCCGGTGGAATAATGTCTACCTTTGTCAGACAAAGGTAGAAAACCCTTTACCATGTTTACTTGAAAATTTTCATGTTTTTAAAGATTTTAGAAAAGCACATTCATTACATGTTACTTGCCTTAAACTTTTGTACCGTTGATTTTGACATTTCGCCGGTAATAAACCATCCAATATTTAGTCAACAACCCACTAAGTTACCATTTTTCATGCCTTGAAGGTCAGGAATATGCCTTGAGGGTATAAGTCTGTCCTTCACAACCCTCAGGTAGACCACAAAGTAGTGGGTGGGCTAAATATTGGATGATTTATTACCAGTGAAATGTTAAAATCAGTGGTACAAAAGTTTAAGGCAAGTAACGTGTAATGAACGTCAAGTAAACAATATGTAGCCCTGCTTGTTTTCGCGATAAATCAGCCGTTATTTTGTATTGCGTTTGACGGCTTGTCATAAAATTTGATCGAGTAGGCATACTGATTTGTTCAATTTATAATTTCATTAGAGAATGTCTTGTGGTGCCTGATTGTTTTTTCTACACATTGGAGAATATTTTCTAGCTAAATAATTAGCATAAAATAAAAAAGAGTCCCGCATTACTTGTTTATAAACAGTTTACTAAGGTCTATTTCACCTTCTTAGTTTAAAAACCCGGCAAATTTGCCACTAGCGTCACAACGTGCAACGATTTACAGTCGTGGGACCTTAAGTGGAAATATATCTTCGTTTCTTGTAAAAATATACTTCTTGGTTAGACATGCGGTGTCTCGCTTTTCAGAGCAAAGGAAACATACTGATATTTTACAATATTTTTAAAACTATAACATCCATATATGTGATGACTCTCCCCGAAAAGAGGGACTTTGCGACGGAACATTTTTCAAGAAACTTACGAAAATAGGCAGAAAAAAAAAGAAAATAATAAGAATTTCCAGCAGATTTTCTGTTGTAAAATTTGATCGTCTTGATCTATTTCAACAAGTAAGTTGTCATTTTAAAGCTTAGAAAATGCTGTAACAGATAAAATGATAAAATCAAAATTGATATCATCTGCAAAGTCCTCCTTTCGGGGAAAGTCTTACGTTTTTTGTTGAAAATATTGTGTATCATGATGTCTGGAAAACAGTTGTCTGAAACACCACCGAGTGTCATTATAAAAACAAGTAAACATCAGGGATTTTGGATCAGATATAAACCTGCCCTTTCCAGTTATAAATTTCTGAAATATAGCGAAAATTGACCCGACTGTCGTTAACATATAAGACATCAAGCAATCTTAAGTGATCAAGAGATCAAGACGCTGTTGTAGTAAAACACTATACGTTACAACACATCAGCTAGCTCGGCACACTTCCGTTTCCGTTCAAAGCACTCCTTTTAACTTAAAAGGTGATCCGTGTATGCTTTCGATACACTAAATAAATCCGGTTGATTTATGTGACGATTCACAACGCCATAAAACACTCACATTGCAATGTTCTTGTGAGTATTAGTTTCAATATGATTACAAAAATATAAAAGGTTTTTGAAGTAGGTACATAATTCAATGTACACACTTTCAAATTCCCGGTCAAATTACTTATTACGCTACCTAACTGTTGGTTTGAAGAGCCCCTTTTCACTAAATTGTTGTATATCATATTTCGTTTTACCTAGACGTCTGTCGAGGTCCCTCCAATTTCAAATGGCTTAACAGGAGACCATTTGTAAATAATACATAGCTTTAAAAGATGTAGAGTAATATATAGGGACAGATTTAACTTATGTTAACCAGCCTTGTAAAAACACCCATTCCCCCCCCCCTCCCCGCATCCGGTTTACTCCGGGATTCAAACTTATGTCCAGCTATAGCAATCCGCCGAGCGTAGCAGCAATTTCGTGCCCATCTAAATCTTATCCCCGTCTATGAGGTATTCGGACTTTGATTTCTGCCTGTAGTATTTTGTAGTACATAGGAGAGTAAGGGTTAAGGGAAAAAAAAGAACAGACACGGAATCCATCCTGAATTATATTTGTGATGACTCACCTCGAAAAGGGGAAATTTGTGACAGAACCCTTTTCGAGAAACTGATGAAAATATGCAGCAAAAAATAAAGAAAATAAAAAGAATTTCCAGCAGATTTTCTGTTGTACAATTTGATCACCTTGATCAATTTCAAAAAGTAAGGTGTCATTTTCAAGCTTAGAAAATGTTGTAACAAAAGAAATGATAAAATTAAAATTGATATCATCTCCAAAGCCGCCCCCTTTCGGGGTGAGCCATCACATTTTGATACAAATGAGGGTTGATTTTATGTTAAGGTAAGTCAACATGAAACAAAACACGTATGATTGAAATAATCAAATTAAACTATGATGGTTCAATACTTTCATGAATTTCAAACATTTCTTAAAAATAGCGTTTAAATTTTAACTCACAAGTATTAATATTCTGTTGGTCTAGTTGTACGCAATATTATAGATTTACCATATGAAAAAGGGGTGCTTCATTTGTCAACTATAATTGTGCACAACCCTTATTCTCCCCTGAATAACTCCGACACAAATTCATAGATTTTCCCCCATATTTTATGCATACTTGACAAACACTGCATATAGGCTATTCACTATAGGCTATTAATCAAACTGTAGGTAATGGTTCCCTTCAAATGGTTTTAATTTCCCAGAGTGCTCTAAACGTGTGTTTTTTGCACAGAGGCAATTGACGCTCTACCAAAGAACGGTATAAGCTATTGACGAAAACAATCTGCTAAAGCCCTGATTTACCTGAATAAGATATGACCTAGATATTACATTAATCTAGTTTGCCTTGCTCTATTTCAAACAATCTTTAATAACAATCTTGGTCAGTGAGTGATGTCTACTAAGTGCGGTCATGAAATTGCAGTTGATATATACTTTTTTAGTTGGAATGAGAGAAAAAAGATTTATGCTTTGATTTCAAACTAATGAGATAGGTTGAAAGTACTCAAGTACATTTCATCTCTGCTTCAAAGCCATAACGTTGAATGTATCTTAGCTTTAAAAATAAACATAATGTTATCAAAAAACAAAACAAAACATTTGTTTAAACATAAAAAAGCGATTCTTTCACAGTGCCAATGAAAACCGTTGACAACGAAAGTTGTTTTTGGAATCCAAAAAGTCTGCAGTAATGTACATCGCCAAAACAAAAATATCCAGCATCAACATCATTTCAAGAAAGACCCGTATATCGCAATGAATAATGTAATGTTTGTAAACTCCTTGACATTGTTATACTAAATATTTGTATATTTTGAAGAAGATACCCTAGTACAACGAGAGTACAATCTAGTACAACATTCTTGAGCTGAACATTTGAAACATCAATCTCGAACAATTTTCACAAATTCTAGTACAAACAATTGTACTAAAATTATACTAGAACTCTACTCGATTTTGTCCAGGCTGAATTTAATAATTAAAGGCGGAAAATACAATCATATAATTAGGAGAACCAGCTTAAGGTTTGAAAAAAGACCGATAAAATGCCTAACAATGGCCTGGGAACGTATAAGTACTATACAAATTAAATATTCATTCTGAATTAAAGGCCAGCGCATTGAAGAAAGGTTAATCATATTTCCATATCCCCTCTATGTTATTAGATGTATGTATGGTGTATCATAAAGTATGGAGACAGATGAAACTGTCTGTATCACCATTAAGTGCCATTTACAGTGGTTGCCAGGGATTTGATAGCAGAATACATATTAATATGGCCTTTAATATATACAATGATGATTTCTAAAATGTATTCCATATGCCCTGATTTTAATTAGCAAGACATCGAAAAGTCACAAGTGAAGAAGAAATAAAGCAATGTCGTGTCTCTTCTTTTCAATACTATAAAACTGATGAAATTAGATACGACCTAGATAGTACTTAAATGTCAAACAAGTGCCTATTCAAATTACATTTTTCTCATTGAGTGATGTCTGCTGTGGTCGTAAAATTGTTGTTTATATCTACTTATTCGGTTAGAATGACAGAATATAAAGATTTATACTAGATTAATAACTTATGGAACAGTGAAGTACTCAAACAAGTCTATTTGAAAGCAATAAACTTGAAATAATTAGTGTTACAACAAGGGACCTAGGAATAAGTATAGAATTTCAATACAAATACAATAAATATTCAAAACGCTATTTGTATACCTTTGAATACAAGCTTCTTCAAATAAATTTAAATGTAATGTCCCTTTTTGTCCTAAAAGATTAATTCGTTATATATCAGGGCCCAATCATAAAACCATTCTAAGCCTAGTTTGTTTCTTACTTCGTTTCTATCGCTAGTTCATTGCTAAACATATTTCATAAAACCATTCTTAGTTTAGCAAGGTTCCTAAATCCTTAGAACCCTGGCAACTTTAAGTCCTTAAATTGTCTAATAATGAAGGAAACAATAGGTATGTGTTTAATATCCAAAATATATCATTAAGAGCATTGAAGTAAGCAAATGTGGGATGTATGATGATAATTTAAAACAAAAACTAGAATTATAAATTAAAAAAAATAATACAAATAATAAGTTGCCGTTTAAAGACAAAAAATACATAAAGAATTTATTAAAGGTTTTTGTACTTGGCAAACCTTTTTCACAAAGAAAATATAATCTTTATAGTATTTGCCTTCTCTTCGTAGCTTTAATTCAAATATTTTCCCTATCTAGCAAACATTTAAAAAGTTTTTTATGCGATATGCATATTTTGTATACATGTGTTTACCGATACCCCAGTGCAGTGATCTGAGCCCTATACTGGAGTTTGATCCTTTTCAGAACTATTTTTGTTTAAATTGATTTCTATTTAGAACTTTTATTATTTTAAATACTTTCTATTGTCCTTTGGAAGCAATTATGATATTAAATCATTGTTTAATCACCGTAACATTATATCTTGCTTCTAGCAAGCAAATAGTAAGAATTGTTCATAGAATGGTTTTATGAAATGAAATTTAGTTGATTTCTAACAAGCAACAAACTAGCAATTTAGAATGTTGCTAAGTCCTAGTTGCTTGCTAATTTAGAATGGTTTTATGAAATTGGGCCCTGTTCTCTTATAGTTTGGTATAATTTTGTATGTGTCTCACTGTTCGAAGCACAAAAATGTACGATAATTTTCAACTATAATATACATACATTTTTGTTGATAACAAAATGCATCATGACGTATGGTAAACAGGTGCCAGTTAATTCACCACTAAGTGCTGTGATAAAACAGTCCGTTCAAAGGATTTCATTTACATAAAGTATGCATGTATTGAAATGATAAAAAAAAACCTAGCAGTTGCTTCTAAAACCTCGGTAAAATTAATTTTCTCTAAATAGCTGTATATGATATTACTTTTTACTATAGACGTCTGCCGAGGTGCCTCTATATTTAAATGCTTTTAGAAGAGACCACTTAAAATATATAAAAATATCCCTTTAACAATATCTTATAATACATAGAATAAATACTGGTAAAGAATAAGTCTGTTTCAACATGATGTAGTAAAGTGCTATTAATAACTAACAATAATGTACACCTACGTTGATTAGTAAGTGGAAACATATCTTTTATTTCTTGTAAAAAGACTTTTCTTAGTTAGACATGCAGAGCCTTACTTTTCGAAGCAAAGGAAACATTCTAATATTTAAAATAGTTTAACTGTAATATCTATATAAATATAAATATAAATATAAATTGTGGGTTTTGTTATTTTTTGTTGTTGAGAATATTGTACATCATGAAGTCTGGAAAACAGATGCCGGTTTCACCACTAAGTATCGTGATAATAAACAAGTAAATGTCAGGGATTTTGCATTAGATATAAATATGCCCTTCCCAGATATAAATTTCTGAAATATAGCCAAATGACCCGACTGTCGTTAACATAACACATCAAGCAATCTTAAGTGATCAAGAGATCAAAACACTATTGTAGTAAAGCCCTATACGTTACAACACATCAGCTAGCTCGGTACACTTCCGTTTCCGTTCAAAGCATTCCATTTAACTTAAAAGGTACTCCGTGTATGCATGTGATACACTGAACAAATCCGGTGGATTTATGTGACGATTCACGAAACCATTAAAAACTCCCATTGCAATGTTCTTGTGAGTATTAGTTTCAATATGATTACAAAAATGTAAAAGGTTTTAGAAGTAGGTACATAATTCAATGTAAACACTTTCAGTATTGAAAAAAAGTGTTTAATTATCAACCCGGTCAAATAAGTCCCGGTCAAATTACTTATTACGCTACCTTGTTTTGAAGAGCTCCTTATATCTAAATTGCTGTCGAAGTCCTTCCATTTTTAAATGGCTTAAGAGGAGACCACTTGTTAATAATACATAGCTTTAAAAGCTTTAGAGCAATATATAGAGACATGTTTAACTAACGTTAACCAGTTTGTAAAAACACCAATTTCCCCTGTTCCCCCTGGGATTCGAACACATGTCCACCTATCGCAAGCCACCGAGCGTGGCTGCAATTTGGTTCCCATCCATATCCGCCGTCTATGAGGTATTCTGACTAGGGCTAAATCCTGATTTCTGCCTTTAGTATTTTGTAGTATGTAGGATGGTAAGGGTAAAATCCCCCCCCCCACCCACAAATTAGCACGATATCAATCATGAATCATATTTAAGCTTTATACAAATGAGGGTTTAAAATTAAAATATGATATAATACCTTTCATAAATTTCAATAACTTCAGAAAAAATAGCCTTTATATTTAAAAAAAGTATTATTATTCTGTTGGTCTAGTTGTACGCAATATTATAGTTTTACCATATGAAAAAAGAGTGCTTCATTTGTCAACAATTGTGCACAACCCCTATTCTCTTCTGAATAACTCCGACACAAATTCATAGATTTTTCCCCATAATTTATGCATACTTTACACACATTGCATATAGGCTATACACTTTAGGCTATTAATCAAACTGTAGGTAATGGTTCCCTTCAAATGGTTTTAATTTCCCAGAGTGCTCTAAACCCATCTATTTTATACTAAAAACGTGGGCCTTTTTTGCACAGTGATTGACGCTCTACCTAGGAACGTTAATAAGCTATTGACGAAAACAATCTGCTAAAGCCCCGACTTAACTCACTTTTATTTTGATAAATAACTGACAAATTTAAAAGCAGATATGACCTATGTATTACCTCAATCTAGTTTCAAGCAAATGTCTTTATTAATAACAAAGATTGTGAGTGATGTCTACTAAGTGCAGTCGTGAAATTGCTGTTGATACCTACTTATTTAGTTGGAATGAGAGAATAAAGATTTATGCTTTGATTACAAACTAATGGGATAGGTTGAAAGTACTCAAATACAATTCATCTCTACTTCAAAGGAAAATGGCACTCTGAAAATGTTTAAGATATTTCTCTGCGTGATTTTCAGAGATTCTATTGCACGTTATCATGAGCATCGGTTGTGGAAATTATAGAAATGTAGGATGGACTTATCCACAACCGATTCTATTTATAGCGTACAATATAATTCTAAAAATCACGCAGAAGATAACTGACAAATTGTCAGAATGCCACTTTTCTTTTATACTTCAAATTTAAGAGAGCTTTTAGAGTGCCAACAAAATTTCAGCGTATATTTTTAGCGCAAAATTCCCGTAGCGTTGAATGCATTTCAACTTTAAAAATAAACACAATGTTATCAATCCCTGCTTTTAATTAGCAAGACATCGAAAAATCACAAGTGAAGAAGAAGTTGAGAAATCAAGCAATGTCGTGTTTCTTCTTCAATAATATATAACTGATGAAATTAGATACGACCCAGATAGTACCTAAATGTAATTTGCTTACTCCATATCTAACAAGTGCCTATTCTAATGACATTTTTTTCTCATTGAGTGATGTCTGATGTGGTCGTGAAATTGTTGTTTACATCTACTTATTCAGTTAAAATGAGATATACTAGATTAATAACTTATGGAACAGTGAAGTACCCAAACAAGTAAATTTGAAAGCAATACACTTGAAATAATCATTGTTACTACTACTCCATATCAAACAAGTGCCTATTCTAATTACAATTTTTCTCGTAGACTGATGTCTGATGTGGTCGTGAAATTGTTGTTTATCTACTTATTCATTTAAAATGAGAGAATATAAAGATGAATACTAGATTAATAACTTATGGAGCAGTGAAGTACTATTTGAAAGCAAAAAACTAGAATTTGTTACTACAACATGTACAAGGGACCTGGGAATAAGTCTAGCATTTCAAAACAAATACAATAATAACTGAAAGATGAGAACTAATATTTGAAGGTAAAAACGTGACATGATGCTATAACTGTATTATTAAAAGCGGTAACAAAGTTGTTTTTAAATCCAACTAATCTGAAGCAATCTACAGCACATTAATATATAGACGCATCCAATCAACATCAAATTTCACTAAGCTGAGTTCATTTTAACACGTAAGTGGTCAAGAGGGGGGGGGTCCATATGGACCCAACATTTTGTTTTTGCGCAAAGTGATTTTTCATCGCCCTTCTATGTATTTGTCTAACTTTACCATACCCTTCACTTGGTGGCCAAAAACAAATTCAAATCGACCCACCCCTTTCCATGCTAATTAACATAAAAAAGCATTTTTGAGGGCGCTCTTCAAATTTGTTTTGCCCACAGTGGCGTAGCCAGACCTTTCTCCAAGAGCGGGCAAACCACCCAAGATTTCTCCAATGCAACTTTACAGGGGTTTCAAGGGGCCAACTCGGCCGAGTTTTTCAAGAAAAAACGCCAAATATTATGCTTTTATGAAGTTTTCAACCTAGCGATTTTCAGTACTAATTGTCATAATTTTATGGGGAAAAAGCAGTTCCTGCTCCCTTTATTTTTCTTTCAGGTTTTCAAAATTTCTCTCTCAAAAAAAAAAACAAGGTGGGAAAATTGCCCACCTTGCCCACCCCTGGCTACGCCACTGTTTGCCCATAAAATCGTAACCGAACATTTTTTTTTAGATTTTATTTGTGGAGCTCGTGTGCTCTAGTGGAAAAGCGCAGAACTCCGAATCGGTAGGTCGCGAGTTCGAGCCCGCTACGACCAACGGGTTATGTCCTTGGGCAAGGCATTTAATCATCATGCTTCGTCTACCCGAGCGTTATTGGGAAACTGTTATGGAAAACATTACAATCTAAGTGCAGATAGGGTGCGCACTTGGCCAGCGACTCCTAGGTGAATGCGAAATGATTGTGACGGTTTCCTGATGGCAGCGTAATGATAGGCAACAGCGCTTTGAAACAGTTGTAT
>JXSR01S069324.1:81562-93332 GCA_000969725.1 Ophiothrix spiculata
TTCCCTCCTATATCCGCAATGCTGCGAGCATTCCATCCTTCTCCAAAGCATTAAAAACCCACCTTTTTTCTTCATAATTGTTTTGGGTTAGTTTTCCATTTTTACTTCTGTTTTTCCGCGCCTAGTATCCTTTGGCAAATAGGCGCGTTATAAATCCTGTTATTATTATTATTATTATTATGTAGAAGTTCAGTGCACCACAGAAATCTCAGGAATTCAAATAGACTTATCATTCTTAAGGTCAGGGTAAGTTTACTAGAGTAGCCCTGGCTGACCTGTGGAATAGTGTTTGTGTATTATAATACAAATTTAATTGCAGATTATTTTAATTACAGGGTAACATTTGGCACGTATTCCAGAAAGATGTTTAGCTAAACCATTGTTTAACTGAGCATCAACTATCCAAAAATGATACGCATCATTGCAGTTTTCAAGCAGAACAGTTCAATGAGTCGTGCTGTTGACGAGAATAACGGCCTTCATGTTTAGTGAATATGTATAATAGTGGTATGACTGTTTGGTGTGCGTGTAGGGGTGTGTTTGATGTATGTAGAGGAGCTTATGAGTCTTCAGCATTATTTTAGACATATTTCTGTATAAGTTTGATATTTATATAGGTGTGGTGTTAAAATGCTTTTGCTTCTACCTTGATATTTTAATGTTTTTGTTTTCTATTTTGCAATAATGGAGGTGATTCAGATAAATTGGGATCCGATCAATCTGCATGACAATTTTTGTTAATAAACCTTTTATAAAATGAATTTGTTATTGTCACTTGTACTTTACATGTAATATGATGGTAAAATAAATACAACTACTACTAAATGAAATGAATGCTAGAGTGCTGTATGTACATATTTTGAAGATGTTTGATATTAATCACCTATAGTTTTCTTTACCGTTCACGTAAACGTAAATTTATAGTCTATGATTAGTCCAATTCACATGACGAATTACGACAAAGTTTACGTCAATTGTTTAGAAAATTAATTGTGCCTAAAGACATTGGATATAAATGCAATAAACGTTTTCTAAATTGCATATAGAAATATCAATCAATATGATACCAAATTTGTGTCAATCTGAGTATATGTTATAAAGTTTAATAAAGCAAGAAATATACTTGACACTTTCCAGATATTCATCTGTTAAGCTGAACTGCATAACATGTTTATAAATACAGCATAGCTCATCTTATTTTACTCATGTTGTGGACATATTGAACACCACTTGTTTGTAATTATTTTGACATCGTCATGCCGTATATCGCTTGGATTAGAAAAACTATTGTTTCAACCCTTTCAGATGGTTATGAGTGTTATCTACAGGCAATAAACGACGGGATTAAAATACCCCAAAAAGCAAACTATAGTGAATTGTGTTTAGGGGTCGCTTCAAAACTCAACCAGCGGTTGCCTGTTGGTTCTGGGCGTTCAATCGGAATAAACATAAGCCAATCGCTTAGATCTGGCAGACAACCGCCGGTTGAGTTTAGAAGCCGCTCCTTACAATGTTATGAGACAACTGTAGAAATTGGGCCGCATGACAAACGCCCTGAAATCAACATTTTCAGCCTATTCGATCATGTTAATTTAACATGTTAATTTAACATTTTTTAGTCATTTATTTCATTCATAGTTACAAAAATGATTATTTGACTAAGTTTATAAAGGATTGACTGTTTTCCAAATCCTGTAGAAAAGAAAGACTATTATATTGTCTAATTGAAACATGTGGTTGCATGGACAATATGGTAAAATAACAATACCAATATACATAAAAATAGCACGGAAGACGTAAAACCAATCACAGTGTCGAAAAGCTGTCATCCATTCATTATAATTAGATTAATATCGATGGCGTTATTGAAACTGCCGGTTTTGTTTTGTTGCTATTAGCATAGTGCACTGCAAATTGTCGTGTAATGTCCGCCTTTAATAAATGATCACAGGTCTGCAAGTAGGGCCCTCTAAGGGCTGTTTTGGGTCGATCCCCGGTCTCGGCATTGTGTGTGCAATTGGTTGCCGGGTAAACTTGCTTTAGCATGTTTTCCTTTCGGGCGCTCTTGTTTTTCTCCTGCATCTATCAATCGATCATATCGACCGCTGTCGGACATCATCACCACCAATCAGGCACCAGCAAAGCCAGACCTCCAAGCACCGCAGCCCGCCACAAGACAGCACGTTGGTTTTGCTTCGTACACCTGATGATCCATAGTTGGGATTCAAGAGCCAAAAACTTTCCTTGCTGATTCTTCTGTTTGACGACAAAAATGGTCGGCAGCACCAAATATGCGGCCTCCTACTTCAGAGGTGGCTTTTGGAACATCACCATACAGCTCTTTGTTTGGTACTTTGTCCCTCCATCTGACATCCCGAGCAGCCCGGTGCAGCATACATCCAGACTCTCTCCACCTGCTTTGCCAAGTTCTACACCTCCGAACCACAAAGAAGCACTAGCTCGACCGTACCAATGTCAGGAAAATGTTAACTTAGAGATGTCGGAGTAAGTCCGAATTCCAGATCTCCCGCAACTGACTGATGGATTTCCAAACAAGTCCACCTCAGTCAGCCCCTTCGACGCCATCCATGAACCAAGAAATTGTAAAGTCATGGACTTGTTGAAGTCCGCTGCCACCCAGAAGTCTGACCGAAACTTACACACTGGGTCCTTTTATTATCAGGGCTCCGTCACACATGACCGTATAGAACCAAAACGTACGAATAACGTACACTTTTTCGATAATTGAAATACATACATATCGATTACCAAACCAGTGTGCGTTATTTGCCTGTTATTCGTTTGTTTCGTGATGTGTGACAGAGCTTTTAATATGAAGCCCAATCTTTGCTGCATGTCCTTCCAAGGCTAACAGAAGTTCTTTAGCTTGATCCTGTATCAGATAATGGTGCTAGGTCATCCACAAATCTAAAATCCGCCATAGTTTGTTTCTGAACTCTCCCTGGCCGTATACCCATTAACCGAGAAGCTTCCAGGGCGGTGTCATTTCGCGTTATCTGCAATCTATCGTCTAGCTTTTTATAACACCGCTGTGGATCCTTGTCATTTGATTGGAATATTTTGAGTCGCATGTCCTTGTTTATTAATCCAATCTAATACTAGTAATTGTGTCATGATTTTTGTATTTCCTCTCTATTTAGCCTTCTCAAGATTTAGTCACAGTATTAGTAATGACACTGGCCCGTATTCCAGAAACGTGTTTAGCTAAATCAAGGTTTTATTTCTCGTCAACAGCACGATTCATTGAACTGTTCTGCTTGAAAGCTGCAATGATGCATATCATTGCTGGACAGTTGATGGTCAGTTAAACAATGGTCTAGCTAAACATCTTTCTGGAATACGGGCCACTGAGTTTAAAACGTGGCCCCAATTAACCCCAACAACAAACAAAAATCAGGCTTTAAGTTTCAGTTTTACTTTAACTTATTATACTCCACTAAGTCGATTCGGGGACAAATGAAAACTAATTAACCGTGACACAATATTTTCACACGACAGGCAAAGGCCATTTAGTGCAAGTCTTTGTTATCTTATAATCTGATATATAACTTAAAGAACTTTAGAGGCCCTTGCTGCATGTGACGAAGAATACCATGAATATGGCGGAATGCTCAAATGCATTCAATATAGAGGTAGTCAATGTATTCCCAAACTACAGTTGAGCGAAACACCTTTTTCAGCCCAGTGTATTTGCCCACTTGTATCCAAGTCCAAAAAATCTATGTATTTTCTAATATGTTCAAACTATATAGTAAAAATATGAAATCCTGCAAATTTCACGATTATTGAAAAAGCAGGAGTAATTAAAAATAGTAATTGAAAATCACATAGCGTCAAGTTTTGATCAATATGAAAGCAGCGGAGACACATTAGTCAATCAGACTTATGCCCCGGGAACTTATAAAATATTTCGGGAATTGTCATTGTTTCATTTAAAGTGAATCCCACACATCTGCATCGATGTTACTTTGTATACCTGTTGCTATTGATCCATGCAGTTCCATTATAGGGCTTCATTTTCTACGCTGCCAAAATTTAGCAATGAAACAACACGAGTGCTTGTAACGCAACTGGTATTCCAAAGCATTGAGAATTCCTTTCGGACAGAACTCTGGTTTATTTCGAAAAATTATTAGAGAATAGCATATTCAATGTCATTAAATCGGATGCTATTTCAAAGAAGACTTAAAAGATCTTAAATGTGAAAAAAATCCAAATACCTTGAAAGAATTAGAAAATTGATTACTGTTCGTCTAAAAAAGAAAATAATATCAAATTTAGATCATTCGCATATCAAAATTAGAAGAGAAATGTATACATAAAGTCCATTCTCTAATGTGTTATACCTTCCCGTAAACTGTATCATGTGTACAGCGACCCATAGGCTGTTTTACCGGGAGATATAACGGTATCAAACAGCCAATGATACGCCGTATCCGCTTGCAAAGAATCAATTGAATCTATCGAAATTCATGGATCAGATTAAGCTTTCATTCGCATCTAAACTTGTCTCTTTGGTGTTTGAGGAAAAACAAAGTTTATGTCAGTCGCTTCATATTTTGTAAAAATTAACTAGATTTCAGTATACAGCCAACAAGCAGGTTCGAGAAAAGTGGCTTAGTTTATTTTGTTTAGGCTTCTGATGCATGCGTCGTTTCGACGATGCTTATGAATATTCATGAATTTGAGACACAAATGTAAAAAGGTCCATAAACTCATCCAGATAGATCATATTCCAAAACAATGTTGCGTTTAGATGAATAAATGTTTTTAAAACATCCTCAAATCAAAAATAAATGAAATTTTGCGAAATATAATGTGACCATTTATGTAATTTCTACAGTGATGTTTTTTCATTGAGTGAGGTCAAATTTGTTCTTTGCGTTTTGATTAACACTTAAGTGCATAAGGGGGGAGGGCAAATGGACTCTGGATTTTGTTTTTTCATGTCAAAATTTTTATTTTTTCCGAAAAATTGCTCGCCAAAAATTGGAAATCTGTTTTTCCCAAATGCATTTTTCAATGACATTTTGCTCATAATAGCACATAATAATTATAAATACATTGCTTAAATAAAAGTTAAAAAAAGTTGTTTCGTTTTGGTTTTAGGGGCAAAAAAAAAAAAATCGAACAGCGCCATCATTTTACCAGAAAAACTCAAAAACGACACGACCGATTTGAATTTTTTTGCGACAAAACATGTTGTAATGTCGTTCAACTGACTTACAAACTTATTCAAACGATTGAATATTTAAACGATTCAAACTTCTTACTTATTAAAACGACTAATAAGTGTCAAACGATATGGTGTATCGTTCAAACGCCTAACTTGTTCAAACGACTTACCAACTTTTCAAAAGACATGGTATCTCTTTTAGACCACATATTTCCTTGTTCAAACATTTACTATTAGACTTGTTCAAACGACTTTAATAGTAACTTGTTCAAACGACATTATATCTTGTTGGGAGGTTGTTGCAAGATTTTTCCCCGCTTCATAAAAACGCAAAAAGCAATCTCTTTTACATCCTTTGCGGTCATTTTGATGATGGGGAGGGGGAATCTAAGGTGGGGTTAGGGTAGGCCGTCAACGTTGGGGTGTGGGGGTTTGGTTGGTGAAATCCCGGAAATGTTCAAGTCGCCATTTTGAAAAATGTATGAATGCTATAAGACTCAAACTTACAAAAAACATGTTAGAATCCTTCTTAGCTAGCAAAACACCCGATGACAATCCGTTATTTAGAACTTTTATATCAAAATTTTAATATTGGTGACCATTTTTGCAATAATTACGTAACGCATTGGCCGATTTCGATGATGTTGGTATTGTTGGATAGGATATGATCATAGATCTATTGATAGCAACAAGTTCCGTTCTAAAATATTAGGGGGGGGGGGGGTTGCAACAACAACCTTCTTCGGAGGACGTGTTACAAGAATGGCTTAGGAGGACAACGGTTGAAATATTTATCATGTCCCATCAGGTCTCGGTATTTAACAATAATAAAATTATTATTAATATTACGTTAACTTTTTAAGATCGTAATAATCCTTGGATAGGTATTATTGGATCAAATCTTATTCAATTTTAACCAACACTGTTAGTACTGTATTCGAGCCGATGAGGCTCTAGAATGTTGCTTAGGATATCTTTTATTTACTTTATTCTATCTTTTTTGCAAATTAGTATTTTATAATTTTAGTGAATTTATTGGATATACATGTAAATAGTAAATATTCAATATTATGGCTGTTTGTTATTAAACAGTTCAAACCAATTGAGAATCCCGACCACGAGTAGTAAATTAAGTGAGAGTTTAGAATCAACCAATGCCATTTATATATAAAAAATATATAAAAATAAAAATATATTTTTGTCTATTTCTTAGCAATCAAGGGGACATATAAGAGAGTATTTGTGTAAAATTTGTCAACAAATGTGCGTATAATGACAATAAATCATGTAAAATAAATTCCGGGAACAAATACAGGATGTACAAAAAAGAATTAACCCCTCTCTTTCGAAGGTCATCTGCGTTATAAGTTGTGGTCTAAATGCTCCATTTGAGGTTTAATTGTCAAACAGATATTTCCATTGAATGATTTAAAAGTAAACGAATATCTAATAAATCTGAATGATGATGGCCTTTTATTAAGCCAAAAGTAAAACAAATCCCAGAACAAGACCATTATGAATATCTATAGAATCGTGTTTCATGTAATATCTTTTATGTATACATGTTTTAGCAGGGTACAGAATGACGACTTTTGAACAAGTTATTTTCTTCAATATCTTTGTTCAGAACAAACTGTGTGATAATTGTCAATGCCTGATATCATTATAGTCTGCAAGAGATCAGGGGAAATATTTAATTATCATGATTTTCATCAAGTTCTACATTTAACATGTACTCTTCCTTACCAAATATCCTCAAAGAAACACTTGCTGAAAATGACTAGCGCTCAGAATTTCAGTAGCCCTGAGGAACATTCATGTAAACAAATACACGTTCACGTAAAGTTACATATAAAGATACTCATCACAGTATCGCATCACCCGGAAAAATTGGCACGTACTCCTCTACGGAAGATTCTGTGTAAAGTACTGTTATTTCAGCTTTCATTTGACACCCTATTTCTGACAATTGATTGAGAAACATTGAAACAATAAACTTTTGCTTAAGTCTTATGGGTTTATTTAAAAAGTTTAACGTTTAACATGTATCAGCTTTTAAGTCCCTTGTTAATGGAACTACTCTCAATTCGGTCCCCAATGTCCGTGCTCTTATCAACGTTGTACCGGTTATTTAAATTACTTGCTGCTGGGATATGATGCTGTCACTTGTAAACACAGCTGTAGCAATTATGGCAACTTTTCCATCTGAAGTTGAGTCTTTCAAATGTTGAAATAAGGGGTATCAAATGAAAGCTAAAGCTTCAGCGTTTGTACACAGGGATTTACTACGCCATCCATATTGGCATACGGGCCAAGCAATACTTTTTTGATTGTCTTTAGTTATACATCATTATATAAATTATATATAACAATGATGGGGGAATATATAAAAGATTAAACTTATCATCATGTTTCTCCCACAAGCTTTTTGAGAACAGCCCGACGACTCGGACTATCAATCGTTCGAGTTTGATGACCAGCTGTCGTTTTTATCAGTACATCTTTATTCATAAGTTCATCAACAGACTTATCGTAATCTTCCTCTTCAGTACTTTCCGCGCTACCGTACCCCTCACTGCCGTCCCTTGATGTCGATTGGTTATATTCTTTATTTATTGTTTCATCATTTGCACGCATCGGCCTTATTCTGAGTTTGTACAACTCTTCATAATATTTCACACTCTCACCGGTTGCATTTATAACTTCCGGAGTAATATCTGATAAGTCCATAGGCTTCTCGTCTCCTCTATGCAATTTTGATGTAGAGAAAGCCCTATCATACTGACCAATGACTTTGTTTATAAACATGAGTCTGGTAGAATAGTTCCATCTATCCTTTTCCTCTTCCAAGGGATTCCAATTCATCATATTTGGAGAAAATTGCAAACCTACTGCCTGACAATAAGCACGTAACGTTCTCTCGGGATATTGAATTAAGTCGTCTGCATCGATGACAATTGGACTCTGCCCTAATGTATTTGTTATGTAGTTGAATAATTCATATAGTTCTCTAAAAACTAATCCTTCAGGTAATATATCCATAAGTTCAATATTAAGTATATATTTGGTTACAAACTTATCAAGCAGTTTCTGCATAGAAATGAATACTTTCGCAGGATGGCGAATCAGAAATGTGTGCCTATATCCGGACGGCAGATTCCGAAAATGGCTTGTCATTGTGTAACCGAGTTCTTTGCAAAATATAACTTTGATATTCTGAGAATGGGGTTTCTCAAGCTCTGATTGCACCCATTCATAAGTAAAGTGATCTTCAGTGACCATGTTAGCTGCGACAGGCATGGGGATTTTAGCTTGACGTTCTGGTCCTATGTGGTAAGCAGCAGTGAACATTTCGTGATAGATTTCAACATCGTCCCGCGAAGATGCAATACAACGTTCAAAGGCTGTTGAAAGAGATCTTGGAGGTGCCCATAACATTACACGAAGAGGGTCTTCTGATGTCTTGTCGGGATTCTCCATTTTGTTCCGTATTGCATCCGGATAAATTCGAAGTAAGCCTGTTAAATAGAGATAAACAAAACAACATTAAGTAAACCGATATATGTATGTAAAGCATAATTTTCTTTCACTAAAATATCAACTGGCTAAATATATTCACCCTGCATTGACGTCATATATTATTATACAGTAACCTGTTGTTATGCAAATTTCTTAGAATTGATTATGTGAACTCTGATCCTTGAGCGCGATTATTGACACATTTTGAAACAGATGTGATATTATTAGTTAAGTACATCCGGCACGGATCCCATTTACATATAGTGGTAGGTGTAAAATAAGCGTTATGCCAAACTATAATGTTTAATTTCATTTTAAAATTCAAATTAATAACGAATATGTAACACTTAACAACACTGTACTTATTTTCCAACCCTGCTTGATGTACTCTCTTTGACACTTTTAAATGTTAAATAGAGTACATCGTTGCGCACTTACTGGATTCTAAAATATTGTATACACTTAAAAGTGTATAAGGTGTTTTAGAATGCACTAACGGGATTATATGCACTTAAAAGTTGTTAAAATAAGAATCCCGTTAGTTCACAACGGGGGAAGGGGGTGGTTCAAATTTTGTTCTCAACATTATTTATTTACAAAACTACACTCAATAATACACATATTAAAAACAATTTGCATGATAGTAACCCTAAATTAAACAAATCTAAAGGCAATCTGTGAAAAAATCTTAAAGAAGCTAATTTCAAATGATTTAAGTTGGTAAGGGTGTCAACACTTACCAAAAAAAGTGAGCTCGGGTGAGGGATGGGGAAAGTGCGGTTTCTGGGGTTTTACCCACAAACAGAAAAAAAGGTTGTGTTAAAAAGGGAACACGATGTTGACTAATGGTGCACATTTTACCCAACATTGTGTCAAATTTTACCCAACATTGTGCAAAATTTAACCCAACCTGTTAACCATGTTCCCGTTTTAACACAACTTTTTCCTGTGCGCATATAAATAAAGCCAACAATAGAAGAATCATTGTCTAATATAGGCTGTATAAATTCAGGTATATTTTAATATAATTTTAAATACAAAGTTTATTTGTGGCTTATGATGTTGGTCTACTTCAATCTACGAAAAATTTGTTTAAAGCTACAACTGTTGACCGAATTACAACGTCTCATTAAAAAGTAAGTAACATTCCCATACGGTAGCCAACAGAAATTGCCGGTCGATGTACATGCAAAGGAAACCGGGTACTGAGGAAAAGAATGATGGACCACGACCAAAGCGCAAGAAAGTTGCACAGGCAAGCGATGAGATTGGTAATACAACAGTGGTAGAAAAAAGAATAATTAAACGGTAAATAGTTAACAGAAAATGTGAATAGAAATTAGAGTTTACATACTTGTAACAATGACAAAACATGACAAGGATCGAAAAATAAACGGGAGTTACTTTCACGGACGTCGGAACCATGTGGGCCTTATCCGCACCACTTTTCAGTCGAAAAAAACAAATGTAATTTAGTTTGATGCGTTTTATTATAGTCCCAGCATAAGTAACCACAATACAGCACTGTACAAATTCGTTTTAGTAGATGTTATCTACTTGGGCTTAGTTGTTTCCTGATTGTTGATAACTAAAGGGCCACAGGCCGCACCACTTTTACGAAGAGCCGCAACACTTTTATTTTCCTTCCGACGCCCCTGGTTACTTTGAACGTAATAAGAAAAACAAAGTAAATACTGTAAGCCAACTTGATGTGATAAAAATGTGAAACATCATACATGTACATTGTTCTTAGGTTTAATAAATACTAATATTTACTACCTATATATGTAATACAAATTTTAAAGCACATATTTTGAATTGTTTTAGTTTTTGTTTTAGGTCTATCTCATAATGGCTGAGCAAGATGAAGGAATGGAAATATCTTAAGCTTTTAGCCAACTCCTGTTCGGTTCCAACAACACATTTTACTATGGATTGCCTGATGAGAAAACCCAACAAGTATGAATTCAATATGCTCAAAGAATCATCAACTAACGTTGAAATGAATGGAAATAAGGCACATGTAGTTGGCTAAGGATGACTACTTCAAAGTTAAATGGGCCTTGGGTGATACCATCATGCATATTGCGGATGAGTTTATATGTCAAATACATCATGCGAGAACAAATAAACATAAACAAATATATATTTTGAAATATTATTTCGTTTCGTCAAATTTTAATATTTAACGAAAATTTCCCGCCAAAAAATTTAAAATCTGCTTTGAAATTCCCAAAACATTTTTTTAATGAAATCTGTCTCTTTAAAGAAGACTATAAATATAAGTGCATTGCTGAAATAACATTTTTGAAATGTTATTTCTACACGTAAGATAAAACCAAATTTGAACAGGGCAACAATTTTGCTAATTATCTTTTTGATGTTTTGTTTCGTGTTAATCATATGTTGATTAATTCTTTAATTTTTTGAAAACATTTCATTTTTAAACAATGTAATTTTAACTTAGAAATTATAGAGTGCACGGAAGGCCTCTTTAATTACAAATGACCTCAATATTTTATATGTTCTCTCTAATCGCTAATTAATAAAACTCAATTTTAGATGTTGTAATCTAATTGCCCTTCAAAAAAGATTTAGCTCTACTTTGTAAGTAATTTTATTTTATTCCAAATAATCGCTCAACCTTTATTTATTACTTGTAATAAAATTTGCAAATCTCATTAAAAAATTACAAACCTGAGACAGCTAAATGTATGCATAACGTACTTAATCCCACCATTGTTTTATACATTGTTGGTCGCCGTGTGTGCGGTAGAAGTACGTTCAACACGTTATCGATACGGTTGTGTCCGTCATGTATACGTTCAATTGGTTATCCATTAGGTGGTGTCCGTTTGAAACACGTTTAGTCATTTCAGTAATTGGAAGTTTGTACGTTATTCAAACGTTTGGGCTCTATACGGTGACGTGAGACTGTGTCTTGTGCCAGATATTATATTTACTTTAACCCCAGTTCTACATTTTTTTTCCTGTTACTAAAAATTCCTCGCGCGCAGCGCAAGTTGACTTGGTGTACCTCTAAGTTCATCCTTT
>JXSR01S069324.1:108595-121250 GCA_000969725.1 Ophiothrix spiculata
TCATTTTCTAAAACATTTGATGCTTTATAACACAACAACCGATAAGTAAATCCATATAAAAGTATACATTTTCAGATGTGGATCTTTATGTAAAGGATGATAGTCTGGTCAATTTTGACAAAAATGTATGATTTTGGACCAAGGTCCAAAACACCCTTGTTCTTGTACCACTATATTTATAAACAACCTAACTAAATTTTGAAAGAAACAAAAGTTGAACCTCTTATTTTAGATGCTTTTAGAATCTAGACACACATGTCTAGGAACGCATTTCTCAAGTTTTTGATTTTTGACTTACATTTTGAAATATTGATATAAAATTGGATGGATTGAGTATGATACAAAAAGATATTGGTCGAGCTATGAGTTTTACAAAATATCGCGCGAGACGCGCAGCGTCGAGCTCGATATTTCTAAAACTCATAGCGAGACCAATATCTTTGTGTATCATGCGAAAAAATCCATCAAATTTTATCATTATTATGTTCAAAATCTGATATTTTGTTTTCCGTCCGATATCCCTGTCCGATTTTTTTGGAAATCGGTCAGCTCAGAACATAATAATGCCAAAAATAGGTCGATAAAATTGGCCAACAATTTTTTTTGGGTAATTTTTGGCCTATTTTTTGCCATAATCCGTATTCATTATTTGTAGCGGGAGGTGAATGACATCAATCAATAGTGTGAGGGTCCTTGATCAAGCTGGTTTAATAGGGTCAGTTTATAGTTCCTTAAAGCTACCAAATATTTGGTGCAACAAGTCTTTGTTAACTTACAATCTGATATATAATTATGCATTTTCTAATAGTAACGGAGGCTGTGATGAATGTGTGGTGGTTTATCCGTTATTGAGTAGAAGATGCATTGGAATTAATGTAATCACAAAAACTTGTTGCACAAAGTATTTTGTACCTTAGAAAGAAATATAAACTGACCCATTCAAATGATATTTTACGTGGTTGATATTTTTAACGATTTTACAAATTAGTTTACGGATAGACTGTTTACTTTGGGTGAACGAAATGTTCCATTAAATTGCACTTCTGTGAACATTTTCTCTCGTAAAATTACAGCGTTTCTATTGTTCACCTTTAGATGATTACAAAAAGTGAATTTCACGGTAGGTAGCATTACACATTGTAATGGGTTTACAAAATTGTAAGTTCGCTATGTGCAAATGTTTTGTAAATATGAATAGACTTCACAATAGGATTACATGGACTGGTAGACACAATGCAGCAAAGGAATTACAATTTACACATGCTAATTTAACAAAAATGAGAAACTTATTTTTACTGTCGTAAACTCGATATTTGAACTCGAGAACAGTAAGTGTATCAATATCTACTGGTAGTTTATATATATATTTTTTACAAGAAATCTCCATTGCACCTGTCAGTATTTTCTTATATTTTTGTATTGAATACACTGGCGTTTGCATCCTACGTCACTTTGAACACCACATCCTCTCTTGCTCTTGTCTCAGACAAAAAACGGCTTATATCCATTTTGATCTTTTTGAGAAAAGGGCAAATATCTGCTATGACATCAAAATGTGTCGCAAAATTCCCGATAATGATTTTAGTAATTCTGTACGAATATGTATTTAAATACAAGGTGTAATTTAGATAATTCATCAAATAGTTTCGTATTAATTGACCATTAATTTGTTTTTTGCTGAAAATGGATGTAAGCCGTTTTGCAGGGAACTCATCAAAATTCAACTTAAATTTCGGCAAAATGTCTTTTTCAATTCTTCATAAGGCTATGATGTACTTTATAAATACCACATTTCAACATCAGGTCATGTTTAAGAAAATATTTGTTGAGTTCTTCAAATCAAAATAAGACTGAAATGTGCAAGAGAGAATAACAGATGCAACATTTAAAAACTAGGTAAAGGTGAGAGAGCCGGATGTAATATATTCTCTCTCTATTTGTGTATATTACATTTTCAGATCTTTATTGCAAATGTCAAATGGAAATCCCTGCTTTGTATTGACCGAGTCATTTCTTGCAGAGAACCTAGGAATACTTTTGTTGTGTATGCACATTGGTTTGTCTGCTGTATATACAAGGTGATTCAGATTTAGGACTTAGGATTTCTACGGATTTAAAGCATTTTAAATCACTTTATATCGAACTAGAAACATTCAATGCTGTTAACAATCTGCAGATGTGGAAAAATTGAAAAAGTTTGTGTAAAAAGTAATGTAAGGAGAGGCTGTATTTTGTCAAATGGAGTTCCATCCTTAATTTGATTTTTTTAAATCACCCTGCCATAGTCTAAACGTGACCTTGGTTATTCTAAAATACTGGCATAATTATTGGTACCCACTGTATACATGACTGTATTTTTTTAAATATACATATGTTTGTTTGCTATATTAATTATATATTGTGCATGAATAAGATCTAGAAATAATGCCCCTGTTGTTTTAAGTAAAGTAAGAACTTCTTGATTGCTACAAATTGTTTTTGCAACACTGTGGCCCATATGAACTGTGAATGCCGGAAAAATAATTTTGCGCTACAGGTGAAAATACATGTCCAGGTCATTATTTGTCGAAATGGATTTTTTGATAGATTCACAACCCTTGTGCTTACTAAAAAATACCAGCAAAACTTCATTTCAAGAAAATATAGGGCTTACTGATCTTTGAACGCACTTATCTCAGTTATACGTTTTACTCCCTCCCACCCTTTTACGGATCATAACTTGACTTCTGGAAATCGTGTGAAATTTACTAAGGTGTAATTTTAATCCTTAAGGCATTGTCTTTGCAAATAATTAAAAAAGTAAACAATGACAAGAGGTGGCATTTACGGCTGGTTTGGGACGGACTGTCACAAATGGTTAATCGAAACATTCCTATGCTATTGCAGCATGACTGAAACAATTAATACTAATTTATTCAAATGACGTTTCTGTGTCCTTCTTGAATACATCAATCACCTTACAATTTAATTACATTTTGTAATATAATTAAGAAGATAAGACAATGCATGCATAATCAATCTTACTAATTAGAACTTAACTTAATCCAAACGCATTAAATGATAATACGTTCAGATACGTGTTTAATTGAATAACTGTTAAGGCGATTTATTCCATAGAAAGCTATAGAATTGCAGTGGACTAGAACCCTACATGTATAATTGTGTTTTTTAAACTGCATTACTTGTAATCTATGTTAATCAACAACTTTTTTTTTACATTTTCTTTTATAATTGTATGAAACTTCTTTGCTAAGACAAGTCTTTCAAAATATTATACTTTATTTCTAGTATTTGGGGACATGCATGGCCTAGCGGATAAGTCCTCGACTGTTAATCACTAGGCACTGAGTCGTGGGTTCGAATCCGGTGGGCGATGTGTGTAGTGTCCTTGATCAAGATACTTACCCTAATCTGCTCCTCCCTACACAGGTGTCAAATGGGTACCGGCTTTCTTCAATGCTAGGAAGGTAACAGACTCGTGGGGAAAGAGGTCTGGCAAATATAACATATTATGGAGTCTGACCCAAACGCTTTGTAAGAGAGATTGTCACTCAGACCTATGAAATACAGACCACCCCTTTACCTTTACTTTTCTAGCATTTGTTATTTTGGGAGTGATAATTCAGATCTAATTTCTTCCGTTTTGCAATTCCCTCTTTCCTTCTCCACATGGATTGGGGTTGTGTGAGAAGGAGGGTAATTTGAAATCACCCGGTCTTACAACTTGTCTTGGTTGTCACATTTAAAAAAAATACTCTCCCGTGGACATGTTTTTACCCACTGTATATTAAATCTGACCCTTAGGAAACAAATCTGACCTTTTAAATTATATTTAAACGTCAAAAATAGCATATTTATCGAATCAAGTGATTTCATTAAGACGAAATGATAAATAAATGGTTGGAAACAATAAAGTGATAAAATGAAGTGTCACTAAACTGTACTCTATAGAATATTGTTATTGACATCAATTATAGTCTTATCAGATTTCCATTTAAGAGTTCAAAATACGTACTTGATTTAATATGTTAACCTGAGTGGACTTTTAACTTGGTTATTGAATATTTTAGGACAAGTCGAGCATGTTTGTAAATAAACGCTAATTTTACGTTTAATAAATAGAAAAACAGAGATGATATTAATCAATATAAATGACGTTGATAAATTTTAATTTCCCATGTAAAATGCCTATAGAACGTCACATGTAGATACTAAGCACCAACCTGATAAAATACATATTTCACCATTTGTCTAATGTTTTATCACAATTTAAGTGAACGTCGCTCCAGTGCATTGTCCTTCATTAGTTTGACTCAATATAATTCTCGAAATAGCAATGTAGAGTAACATTTCAAAATTTCAAACCGCCAGCTAAAATAACACTCTGCTATGTATATTTCCTTCTATAATGTATGAGGAGTTGACTTGCAAAACGGCTTACGTCCATTTTGTACATTTTGAGAAAAGGGTGAAACAACTGCTCAAAATTTGTCACAAAATTCCTGATAATGAACTTTGTCAGTTCTTTATTAGGCTATGATGTACTTAATAAATACCACATTTCAGCATCTGGGCATGTTAATAAAAACGTTACCAAATATGGGCATTATTCCTTTTTATGATCAAATAAGGTAATATGATGTCCATATTCGGACGTGAAAATAACCTTTTCGGGATTTTAACCCCCTTAGCGAGATATTTTCAACAAACTTTTACCAGAATGATGCACAAATTAAGGTCTATAATAATTTACCATAAACTCATTTTTGAAAAAAAAAATGTCTCTAAGCCGTTTTGCGATTCAGCTCTTCATATATTATATTATTAAAATCTTTATCTCCATGCGTATGTTGTAGATAATTTATCTTACATAAAGTTATTTGTCAGGAGTTCGCCACACACACACACCCCACAACCTCTATAACCCCACTGCCACCCCAAACACTCCATACACCCCACCCCACATCCCGACACACACCACACATCCATCAACGCCGACCCCGAACAGGAATCTAGATTTTTCCTAAAGGTGTTTTTTTACCATTATTACTATGCTATGCTAAAATGTATTCGAATAGCTTAATTCTGATTTAAAAATAAATTTGTAAATGATAGTGATTCAATTGTATTAACTACAGTGACTTTTTTGTATTTCTTCAAACATAACAAAATAAAAGTAAATATCTATATTTATAAAAACATACAAATAACATATTCACAGCAACATTTTAACAATTTCGTATTTGCTCTAAAATTTAATTTCTCCGAAATGTTTCATCAGGTATATTTAAGAGCGATATTGTTTTCAATTTAACGAATACTATGAAAAAGAAAGTCTATTAAATGCAACAGGCTTAAGCCTGTAGCATGAGTAAATCACTGTCTATATTCTTATTTCCCAAATCTGCCTTCAGCTGCAAATATGTTTCTTCAATTCAACGCCCGCCTTTGTAAAGATAGTGTTAGTAAATTTCCAATAAATATGCAGCACTTTAACATCCATATCAAGCGGCGTTTTTAATAATTTGAATCAGCATGTTTTTCTTTTATTTCCTATATACAGATATTGCAGAGTAAACTGTGGGTGGAATGGGAGATGAGTTTTCTACAATATCGCTCTAGGCGAGCGTGTTATAAAGGCAACTGAGGGATAAACTGAAACGTCAACTATCAGCACAAGAGAGCGCTATCCATCATGGCGTCCCCAGATTTAGGGTCACCACTTTTTCTACCACCATATCTTGTAAATCCTGATGAATCTCCTGATGTAGGGGTTACCACCACTTCACCCGACGAGTCTACAGCAATGTCGGGCATGGCAACAAGATATTATTGTACATCTTGGGAACCGATTCAAAACATTGTTTTTCAGTTAGCCTATGTTGTTTTACTTGTTAGTTATGTAATACCACCTTCAAGCTTAAGTGCAACTTTTATAATGCATGTGTTTCTTACGTTTGGATTTGCTATATATGCTGCCTGGGGATGGATCTATAAATGCTCTTTGGATATATTTATCTGGAACATAATCTTTGCCGTTCAAAGTCTATGTCATGCTTTGTACATTGCAGTACGCATCAGACCTATCAGACTAACAGGAGAGACAAGTGAACTGTATGACTCGATTTTCAGACCCTTCCGTGTGCCAAAACACACCTTTCTGGAACTTTGTCGATATGGGAAATTTTCCTCCTTAAAAATTGGAGAACATTATGCAGAGGAAGGCAAAACATCCTTTAATAAGCTGTCATTTCTTTTGACTGGAAAGTAAGTTGATTTAACCTCTGTTCTCGTTTACACGAGTGTATTTATGAATTTTAAAACTTTTACGCCCCCCCCCCAAAAAAAAGGCTTAAATTATTTAAGTAGTATTTTGCCTCAGTAATAACATAATAAAACAACCTCAATATAGACTTCCGTAATTTGGTTATTGAACCCTGGCCATTCAACGTGCAACTGTACCGCTGACCCGGGCCAACCCGAAAGTTGAAAAACACAATATAACGCCTAAACAAACTTTAATTTGATTTTTTTGTTGCTTTACCTTTTCATTTTACACTAGTCTGATTTGTTCCAATAACCAGCATTAACCAAAAAATACTATTTATGTCGACCAACATAGTTGACATTTACGTTGTAGTCTATAATGGGCGAAGCCATATTGGTTGAAAATTTGATCAAATTTACAAAAAATGCGAGGAATGATTCAGCTCTGTCGAGTAAATAAGAGCAGAATGGCCGATCAACCATGTGTTCAATGTTTTATTGGCATCATCCGATATAAATAAGACCATTGGAAATTTTAACTACCCATACAAGTTTCTGACACGTGACCTTGAAGCCGGTAAACCGGCTCGTCGAGTATACGGTACATGTACACGTGAGCCGGTAATCCGGCTCGTCGGGTATACGGTACATGTACACGTGAGCCGATATACCGGCTCGTCGGATTCAAAGGGGTAAGATGGCCGCCGCAGTTTTTATTGATAATATAAATAATGAATATCTGGAAAGATTAATGTTAATACTATTTTTAAAACAAACATATTCTAACCATTTTAAACCTCATTATCGGTACTATTTCAGAATTGAAACATATTAAGAACACAATTTTAGCAGAAATGGGGTTGTCTTAAAACAATGCTTTATTATTTTCCTTAAACATTTGATATATTTAATGCCCTTTTAAAATATATTTTAACCTTTGTCTACTCAGGCTATTTTTTGCAACCCCTCCACTAATTTTTTGGAACGGATACTTGAAACGAACAAGATAGTTAAAGGGATAGAGGATGAGTAAATATAGTCAAGGAATACTTGTGTACTTGTGGGCTCTTAATAATAATTATGGTAATTTTAACGAACATCGTAATACCATATTAAAATGTGCGCTGCTAAACGCAAACATATTTTTCTCATTAAAATCCAGATGAGGGCAGAGTGTGATGATTGAAAACGGTTGATTTTTTCTACTTATGTTATAGTTTACCTTAGAGCTTATTTTGCAAACACTTCTATATATAAAGATAGGACCATTACATCAAAGGTTGACTGGTATAACATTTGTGATAGGCACCTGCAGTAAATTTCGTAAACAGTTGACGTGACATAAACGTGCGCAGTTGATCTATTTGGGATTTATCATAGACGATACATCATGCTTTAAGTTAACATTTACGTGAACCATTAAAACAAACCTTAATGTAATAATGACACGCTTTTTTATATTTACGTTAATTGCAGGGTCAAAGTATTTTGTGAAGGCGAGTTCTTACATAGTATTCAAGACAAACAATTCTTGGATTCACCAGAGTGGGACTCCTTTACACACGGACAAGGATGCGACAAATTTCAAGTAGGTAGCAAGAAATGATGAAAAATTGTGATGATCCGTATAATTTAATTTGGTCACTTAGCTCACCAACCTATACTAATGAGCAATTCTAAACGATAATAAACGATGATGCTGAATTAGTATTCTGCAATACAGAATTGTTTTACGTACATCAGTAGGACTTTCAGATGTACTGCATCCGTCGTCAGCTTGTGTTCTGTTGTATTCTTCTTCTTGTTAGTTAGTGACGTCAGAGAATGATTTATGACGTCACAAACAACTTTTTTACATTGTTTGAACTTACCTAATCTACTCTACATTCCTTTTATATACTTTACATTCCTTTTATATTTCAGATAACATTAACAGCCACTGTGTACTGTCGATACATATCCTGGCCTAGAGATACATTACTAGAATTTCTAGAGTCTGAACCATACTTGAAACAAGTCTTTGAGCATCTGATTGGAAATGACATCACCAAGAAAATGTACATACTAACAGAGAAGCAACTCAATACCCACGGGTCAAGGGCCGATATTCGGCTCCCCTGTGTTGCACGTGAAGCACCAACACATCATGATCTCAAAGGACATTTTGCCTCTGGTGCTATGGGGGCATGTGGAATCGGTATACCTGTACTTGGAATAAGCCGATAAACCAGTAATGACAAAACCATAGATATTATTTTTCCTTTGCCTTCCTCTGAAAAAAAGAACTTTTTGAACGTGTGGTTCATTATGCGTGTATTTTTAAAAACATTTTTTATTGTTGAAAGATGCACCAAACTGTTTACCATAGAACTTGTTTATTTACACTTAAAACATTTTTGTTTTTAAACTGATATACCAGGACAATAGATTTTGGTTTTCGTGATTGAAGTGTTAAGCCGCAGTGTTAGACCGTATAAAAAATGGAATATTTAAATAAAACAACCATTTTCCCCAAGCACCCTCTTGTTTCCCGCTGCCAATCTCTTATAAACTCAAAGTTACATTATCTTGAACTTTGGGAATTTCATTATTTTCTATAAGTTTATATGAAGAGTTGATTTGCAAAACCGCTTACATCCATTTTATACTTTCGAGAAAAAGGCCAACTGCTAGGACATGAAAATGTGTCGCAAAATTGCTGATATAGATTTTATTAATTCTGTACAAATATGTTTTATAGATAAGCTGTAATTTAGGTAATTCGTTAAATAACTTAATTACTAATTACTTTCATTTTACTTTTAAACGTGCACGTAAGCAGTTTTGCAGATCGACTCATTAAATTTCAATTAAACTATCCTTCAAATGGAATTGTTTAGTGTATTTTATAGCACATTTCAACATCTGGGCATACTTAATAACAATTACCTAAAGATGGTCATATGATGTCTATACTTTGCTAAAAATGTAACATTTTCTGTATGACATTAATCAACCTGTTTTCAGGACGATGCAAAGAAAGAAACTCATTTTGAAAAAAAATGTCCCTATACACTTTTGACACTTTATCTCTTGTAGTTTTTATACATCTACAACGTATATAGAAACCAGCATTTGCTTAAAAAAATACTTAATTCCACAAAGGTAGTCATAGATAAACTAGATTTTAGCCTGTCATACAAGTGTTAATTTGAAATTCCTACTTTCACCATATGCATAATATACACTGAAAACATTAATAAGTCATAAAATATGTCTTATTTCACGACTTAAAGGTTAGTCATGCAGAGTCATGCAGAGTGATTTTCCTTTGAATTTCGGAGAAAAATATGCTGAAAATGTGTGAGAAATATTGAAAAAATTATTAGTATTTAAAAATAGTTTTCATCTTGAAATATTCAATTTTTAATTAGTTAATTATTAGTTAATTGATTAATTATAATTACATGACTAATTAGTGAATATCAATTGTGTTTAAGGGTTAAGGGAATCCATCTACTCAGGAAAATGTGAATCCTAACTATTTTGTAATCATGAAAAGATAAATAGTTTCCACTGCCTTTGCGGGGACTCGAACCATGAATTATGACAGGGGTTAGTCATGCATTACGAAGCGTGGGATCTACCGCTGAGCTATCAAGGGAGCGTTTAGATCGTGAACTAAATTCTTTTTCTTTTGTTTACATAAAAATTGCAATTTTTGCCTCATTGGAATGCTCAATTTGTAAGTAAATTATGCGAATGCGTATATCAGACAATATGTAGATAGTGTAGATACTTAAAACAGGCAATTCACAGCTCAAACAAGCCGAACTCAGAGTCGTAATTCACGTCCGGATTTTCGGGCAAAACAACGCGAGTTTGTTACATTATCAATCAAAATCAACTCAGCATATTTAAAAAATACTGTTTGTAATTCAATGAGAAGTATCAAGCCTAAAATCTGTCAAAATTTGAAACCAGTCAAATTGTTCTAACATCATGAAATTATGAGGTTTCGGCGAAAAAGGGTCAATTATTTCGAAGTAGTCGTTTGGCGTCATTTTGACCTTTATGATGGACGTGAAATCACTAGTAAAGATTTTTGTATAAAATACAGACTCTATTTAATATGTACGCCAAAAGATGGCATTAAGCCTAACGAGTCGTTTTTAGGGACTGTAGCCTTAAATAGTCAATTTTAGTGCTTGACGAACTGAATTTACTAAAAATGACTTATATAATTCATGATTTGTCATCGTAACTGAATAGTTAATGGTGAATATCTATCAGAAAATTGTCATTTAATTCGTCATTCAGTCAGTCATGCACTAGAATATACAAATTAACAACACATTTGATTTCTCTACAAGTCATGTCATTAAAATTCATTCATTAACTAATAATTACCAAATCACAAATTGAAAAACTTTTAAAGATGGAAACTATTTTAAACACTAAAAATTGTTTTTCAACATTTAAAAGACATTTTCAGCATCTGTTCATGAATTATAATAAAACAATCACTCTGCATCGTCAAATAAGACATGTCTTTGACTAATTAATGTTTTCAGTGATATAATACGGGCAAGATCTCATAGTTAAATATTAAAATTGTATATTTAAATAATTTTCTAGTTTCATCGAACTAATAACGCTTTCATTGGTCAAAACAATCATAAACTATTTTTTTACAACAAAAGAAACAGTGAAATTTAAAAAAGTCAATGTAGAACTTCTTATTACTGCTCTTTACCATACAGAAAACAAGATGTAGCTAGCTAAACCAGGGTAAGCTGTCAAAAACTAAAGACACCCAGCAGTTTGTTATATTTTCACAGCTGTAACGTTTGACATGCAGATATTGGATTACTAACGAAAAAAACTTATCATGAATATCAGCTTAATGTAATCTTTCTATGTACCCCGTAATTCATGAAACATTAATGAGTTAGAATTTTCTTTTGGTTTGTTTGTCAGAAAGAAGTGCTGTTTATTCAGCGAAGATGAAAATGTTTGCCTTTCACCATTCAATGGAGATCGTCGATATGCGGTAAACATTTGGTGATCTTTTGAATGGCACGTTTCAGTTAAGTCAAAGAGTTCAATCAATTTCCCTTGAAACCAATGGAAATCTAAAGATGTTGAAGAAACGGCCATAACATTTAATTCTTCAGTTACTCGCAATATTTTCTTCTAACATGGATAACACGGATTGACGTGCTGCTTTTTTTATATAAAAACATATGATACATTATAATACAATACAAAAAGCATCAATTGCGCCATTTCAGAAAATGCACAGGGCGCTTACAGATACAAACCTTGAAAATACAACTTAAAATAATAACTACATGTACAGATTAAATAACAATTTTAAAATTTTAGAACAATGCAAAAGAAAATGATATTATCAAATTATGAAAACAGGTAAGTTTCAGTGCTTTTTTTTTAACACATTAACATCTCTGATCTGAATCGGTAAGCTATTCCATCCTCTTAAAGCAGAAACTGTGAAATGTCTATTTACTGCGCCATAAGAATGACAAAACAATATGTGTTCGAGCATCCCTAAACAGCCCTTAATGCAGCAGATGTATATACAAGGTCGTAATACATATATGCAAAAATCTAGTTTTTTTTTTGTCGATTGGGAATCCTTGTGCTTATTTCAAATCACCTGCAAAGTTTAATCTCAAAAACTATTGGAAATGTGAAATATACGCGTATATGTACATTCTGTGAACAATCAAAAGAAAATAGGGTATCTAATCTTTGAACGTGTTTATCTAAGTTGTATATTTTACCTCCCTGGCAACCTAAGACGGAGCATAGCTTGACTTATGAACATCGAATGGAGGTGTCGATTAATTTTTTATAACATTTATTTGCCAATATTTAAAAGGATGAAAAATAAAAATCAGAAATGGCTTTTATTTACGGCTTGTTTGGGATCAACAGTCAGATATGTAGCTACAAGGTTAGCTGTCAAAATGTGAAGATGCTATGCAATCCATGCTCGTTAGTTTTCAGCAGCTGTAACTTGTGACATGAGGAGGTCTGCTCATGAATTTTAATATAGTATGTAACCCATTATTTCTTCAAATTATTGAATAATAATTTTCTGCAGGGAGTGCCTGTTAAAACGGAAATGGTTTCAATGTTGTGGATAAGGTAGACGTTTGGTGATCTTTAAAGTGGCACGTTTCAGCAAAGTTGAAGCATATGCCCTCAAAGGCTAATTTGAATCTTAAGAACTGTAGCAGCGTTTATTATCAAACTTAACTGTAATTCGTAATTTGTGTTGATCTTAAATAGCATTGCTTTACATGAATGTTTAATTAATCAATCAATCGATCAATCAATCAATCAACTCAATCAAACAATAATCTATCAATCAATCAAGCAA
>JXSR01S069324.1:121501-132655 GCA_000969725.1 Ophiothrix spiculata
CCATTTTTTTTTACGTAGTTTTTGAAACTGACAAGCTGAATAAAAAACATCTCCAAAGAACTCAGACGACCAATAACGAGTTAATTTTCAATTTTACAACAACACATCGAACGAAGTAACTTTTTAACGATGTTTTTTCTAGTCCTCTCTTTTTTTTTATTTGTATTTTACTTTACCACTTTAAATTTTGTCCCGTGTTTTATTTTTTCCTTTTTCGGAAAGTGCAACCACTGTTAATCGTAGATACTGAAAAAATGCAATAAATAAACTAATAGCTATACATCAATAAATATGTAGATAAATGGCTGCTGAAGTTACTTACTATTAGGTATATCTCATTATAATACAATTTGTTGACTTTTATCAACTTGGAAAAACGATTAAAAGAATGTCGTATTATGTTTAATATCATATTAAAAAAAACTTAATTACAATAAATGTGTGTGCATTAAATGAAAAGAATTGACCAGTAATGAAACAGTCACATCTTAGTCGTGCCGGATTGTCAGTTATCACCTCGAGTATATATTTTGTTTTTCATTATAATACAATTTGTTGACATCTATCAACTTGGAAAAACGATTTAAAGAATGTCGTTGTATGTTTAATATCTTATTAAAACAAATGTTATTGACAATAAATGTGTGTGTATTAAATGAAAAGAATTTGCAAGTGATGAAACAGTCACATCTTACATGCTTAGTCGTGTCGGATTGTCAGTTATCACCTCGAGTATATATAGTGTTTATTAAATCTAATTAAAATTACACTATTTTACTATATAAAAATATGTCATCCTCTCTCGGTAATTTTTTTCCTTCATGTGTCGAAATGTTTGATATAGCAATATTCTTATATAGTTGAAGAACCGTTTTATTAAAATGCCACTTTAAGGTATAAACGTTTTCGAACGACCTTTTGCGGATAAACACGTCTAGTTGGTTTTGTAACTTCAATGAATGAATTTAGGTCAAACATCACGGTTAAAATAAGAACAAACAAAATAGAAATAACTAGTATTTAATTTAGATTAGTTCCCTGAAAGCATTAACACATTTTACATCTTCGCACTTTGTGCATTGTACACTGAAAATTTTGTTTCATCATTTGACAAATTATAAGTTGTCATGAAAATGGTCTAGTATGACAAACTATAATTTGTCGTAGAATTCGTCAATACAAGTATTGAACGACGAATTATAATTAGTGATGAAAAACGGTCTAGTATGACGACTTTCTCATGACAATTAGTCATGCTGAAAAATTAGTTTGTCATGTGAAAACAAAATTGTCATGCATAAAAATTAATTTGTCATGTAAGAATAATAATTTGTCACTTAATTTGTCAAGCGACACTAGTTTTCAAGAGGTTTTGTTTTCGGTAGACTAATTCCATTTAGGTATAGCTCAATCTATGTGAAATCAACGAGACGAAACACTCAGGTTCTGCTTGCAGGTTTTGCAATGGCTGTCTTGTCTAGTTTATCCAGAAGGATCTCGCAAACGTGGCCTACGGCGCTCGCTTGTGAGGTCCATCTAGATGGACTAGTCTGGTCAGAATCTGATGATGAAATATGAGTAAGCTTAAGCATGAGTACGGGAATTCTGAGTCCAGTAGTGTTGTTCTGTAGTTTTCTAACTCCGAATCCAATGCGGTCTGGTCGGGATAGGATAGGCACAAACCTAACCTGGAATTAAAGAGTTATTCTGTTCGAATCGAAAGAGGTGTTGTCGCTAATTGTCCTCCTGTGCAATCGACTCGAGAATAAAACGCCACGCCACTTCTTGAAGATACGGAAACCCGTTATATACGATATCGTTCGTCATGCAAATTCGTCAGCTCTCAGGTATGGTTAGTCGTGCCCAAAGAAGTTTGTCAACATAGCTTGTCATGCCTTCATTAGTTTGTCTTGACCTTAGCTCATGACAATGTGCATTTGTCAATTAACGAAAAGTACATTTGTCGATTTTTCAAACTCGTCCTTCACAGATTTGTAATTCGTACAGTTACAAAAATAGTTTATCCTGCATTTGTTTTCGTTTGGCATGCGCCCGCAAATATCGTCAAACGACGAATAAGGGGAAATTTACTTGCATGACTAATTTATAACCCTTGTTTGACGACTTTTCCACCACGTTTTACGAAATAATGTTTTCAGTGTAGCCTCTATTTTTTTTCTTCATTTTTTTTCTTTTCCATTATATAAGTTTCTTTTTTAATTTACTAGTATCTACTTTCAAAATGACCAGAATTTTTCATTCTTTATTCAAGCTTGAGTTTATACATGTACCAGGTTGTGTTTAAAATTACCCTGATACAATTCCTGTTTTGCTTATCAAGATTAAGAACTATTAAAACATCCAGTGTTATATTTAGTCCATGGCTCTTGTAAGTTTTACCTTATCGTGATCCCCTTTCTTATATCTATGATTTTGAAAATTCTTTTCTACAAGCAACTAGGTATAGCTGGAACGAATTGGAGTATAAACAAGGAATTTCAATAAGAGTTATAATATTAATTATCATAGAAAAAATATGGTATTAGGGTAGTTTTTTAACCTGTTTTATGGCTTTCAAGGGAGGTTTGCCATGTGTCCTGAGGTGTTAGGTCATGATTGCTTGATATTTATTTAGCTTGACTAGTGTAAATGTAAACCTTATCAATCCAGTGTTTTAAAATGTTTTGTAGTTTTGAAAATAGGAATTAAGGATAAAAGAAGTCGAAAAACAAACAAAAAGAAGACAAAAGCCATATTTTACCATCTTCAGAGCAATTTAGTTGAAAAACCAAAACAAGAAGACAAAAGCCATATTTTTACTATCCCCAGAAATAAAATGTCAGCTTTGAATCAAGGCTACGTGCGTTGAGTATTTAGTTTAACTTTAAAATTGAGCGGTTGGTTAAATTGAAATTAAGTAATTTTGTTTTGCATTGTAATGGAAGGAAATCAATATTTATAAATTTAAGTTGATTTCTTCACATTTGATTAACATTTGTATGTACCGTGTGAAAAAGTGTAGGAGGTTTATCGATTGGACCTAAATGATTCTTTAAGTACACCATCAGTAAGGAAAACAATTTGAAGTATTCAACTACAAAAATACTACTACTGCTACAAAATCCACAGCACATCCCTTGTATTCTACAACATTGTGAACTGGTTTGTTTTGTATTTATTAAGATACTAACAATTATTAATTTGGATTGATTAAGACCAAATCAATACGTATTAATATTTTGTACATGAATCATTCAAGTTGGTATCATTTATGGCTAATGTGTTGCTACCACACGGACAAACCTTGAAAATACATTTTTTGAATAATCAGCAAGGTTGAGTACATCTTTTTTATTTGAAAAAATACGGACTTTGTTATTTCCCCGTATGGTCATATTTTGTTTGTGCGTTAATCGGCTGCTTGATGCATACTTCAAGAATTATAGAGTATAGAAACCTGCTTCTCGGACGATACAATGCTTTCCATCTGTAATTGTTACAGTAATCTGTAACAATGACTACGTTTTCTCAAAACAGTTACATCGGGGTTGCAGGTATATTTTTTCCTATTTCTTACCATGATCACACCTGTCATATGTTATTGTGCACTCGTATTGTAACTTGTTTGTGGTTTTGATACTTCAACGATCACAGAAATTTAAAAAAAAAGTACATGAAGTCATTTCCAAGAGGAAATACGTAGCATATCAGTCCGCATTAGAACGTGAAATAATACCTTTAGCGCATGTAAAAGAAACAGTTTGTTGTTCTATTTATATTTTAAATAAAACATTCCATTTCTAAAAAGTCAAATACTAAAAGTCATTGAAATCCTTCCATATACTTGCCATGTTTTCTTTTTGTTTCTTTTTCGTGCTAAGTAGATAACAAATACCAATACGGGCGGGCGAACTTTTCAAGTTGGGTCGGAGGTCGGTCAGACAAAAAAAAACTAAAATAACTCAACCCCCCCCCAAAAAAAAAAAAGACAAAATAAAAAAAAAAAAAAAAAGGAGAACGTTGAACCAAACTTGTTAAATTTGATAAAAAAATACAACAACGGCTGATTGTACATGATTTTAGCAAAATTAAAACAAAACCCTCAAAACGCAAACGTAGGATCGGTCAGGCCTGTAAAAAATGTTTTTTCGTCACCTAACGGTAAATTTTCGAGGTGATCTTGACTCTTAATGACATGTCAACAATTTTAGAAGTGGAATCATCAGTAAGTCTACTTTGTTAAGCAAATCAACGAATATGGTTTGAGAAATAAAATTAACCTACGTGCATGATCAAAACATGTACTCTTTTGTAATTTCTAACATAAAATGGGTTATGAAAATGATAAAACAAACAAACAAACAAACAAACAACAAGGAAATAAATAAAAAAGTAACACATTTATGAGTGGCTGATGTAAAGTTTACTTCAGATAAATGCAAGCCGACAATTTTTCAAGAAGTTTACACCATACAACTATTGATAGGATAAACAAGTATATTATATACAGACTTTATCAAATAAGATCAGTGTGTCCACTCTTCCTTGGTGTTACATTGTAGTCATATTATGAAGAATAAATTAACATATGAAGAATTTATTTATTTTGTAAGTACTAAAGGCTTAAAAATATGCGACTTTACATCGATTTCACTTACTGTCCTCTACATAATCTTAGTAAATATCCTTGTAAAGTTTATATGATACGCTGTGAAATAACCTTTTAAGATACGAAAATCTAAGACACTTAAAAAATAATAGCAAAATAGCATGTATTTTTGTTTTATGTTGCTTGTTTATGAGAAACAAAATAATATAAATATTTATGCCCATTTAACGATCAAAACCAATGTATTTTAGAGTGACTTTGTGTAAATTTAAGTATGTAATATGGAAAAATAAAATATTTTATTAAAAATATTTAAGAAATGTTGTTTAATTGAATTTGTAGAGCAGCACAACTTAACTAGGATTATCCAGATGGTATAGATGCGTTGTAACATTTCTGTAAGGTCAAATTTATCAGTCATCACCATACCTCACACTAGTACAAAATTTTACCCGAGTTGTTTTTTTCACCACATCTAGTAATTAGCAGTCGCGTGATTTATCTGTTGGCGTGCTGGTTGATGGACAGAGCAATGTATGCTTCCGTTCGTAAGCAATGATGCTGAATTATAAGAATGCAAAGAAGACCGAATGCTTGATCCTCAATGAAACATCTGATCATCCTCCTATCCGCTCAATGAATGGAACTGCCATCAAGGAAGTAGACGACTTTAAATACCTCGGGTCATATGTACTTGATAACAAAAAGGACTTCTTGACAAGAAAGGGACAAGCATGGATTGCCTGTAACAAGCTTGATGTCATATGGAAGTCTGATATTACCAGGGCAACCAAGATTGAATTCTTCAGGGCCTGTGTTGAAAACATCTTGTTGTATGGCGCAGAAACATGGACTATGAAGAAAGAGCTTCAAGACTGCTTAGATGGCACCTACACCAGGCTACTAATGCGCGTCCAAAATATGTCCTGGAAACGACATCCAAATAAGCATCAGATTTATGTTGATATACCCCCCATCTATGCAACCGTGGCACAGAGGAGAGCCCAGTTTGCTGGTCACTGCTTTCGAGCCATAGACCAAATCATGTCAGATCTTCTTCTTTGGAGACTGCCATGTCCAAACAGAGGCTGTAGACCATTAACGTACCCTGATACCATATGTAGAGATACTGGCTTGAACTTCAATGAGCTTGGAAGTGCAATGTGTGATAAAGATAGCTGGAAAAGATGTGTGTCATGGATCTCGACGGAAGTCGAAGGATGATGATGATGATAAGAATAGCACAAAACCCAAGCCTGAGCAATAACAATAACATATTTAGTAATAAATCAAAAAGAGACGAAAGAAAGAAAGAAATGGATAAAAACGATAGCTGGAGGTAATAGAAAGTATGTAGACATGCCAAGATTACCTGTCAAGATACGTTTCCTATCTTTTACAGCTGTTATTAGCCTTGTCCAAGGCTGGATTGGGCAGCCCCTCCCCCCTTTCATGATTAAGTTCAAGTGTGAACAACATAGGCCGATATGAAACTGCCCATACTAATGGATTTTCCACTAGAGACCCACACTGAGATATTTTGCTTCCTAGGGCCATATGTTCATAATCACACAAAATCTGTGTTTAGGTGGACGGTAACTATATCCTTGCACATGTTCAAAACTGTGATATTTTTAGATTTTTCCATTTAATTGGAAGTGATAATGAGCTATTTTCTGGTGGGTTTTGAAGTGTCAAGCACCATGCATTTAAGGACAATTGTAAAGATGAAAAATTGTGGTAGGTTTACTGTGGCATAGGCCTATATTCTCTAAGGGATATTACCAGTGACATTTATCATATAAAGCTTAGGTTCCATACATACTTTGCTTGGGAAATTCATAATTATAAAGTGAATATTAGCTTTTACGGTGCAGAACCATGACTATTTATTTTTGTTTTAGTTTGTTTTGTTTGGGCAAAATTTTATTTGCAATTTAAGATGTATGCCTGTTTACAGAATAAAGAGTATAATAAGACATATATCCCAGAGATTTTACTACCTAAGGACTTGAGGCAAGTCTAAGCTGTTATATGAAATAATGGTGGTAAAGATGGGTAGACTAACAATTACTAATAAGAAGACGAGAAAATAACATAGATGTTTTTGCAATTTCGAATTGCAAAATTGCGATAATGGTAAAAATAAGTTTTACACGGTATTTTAAAGATCATTAAAATAAATAGTATAATATTGCCCGTCAAAATCGAGAACGCATACAATAGACCTGTAGAAATCGGGAAAACAAACATTTTTAAAACGCAGATATAAGACATATTAAAGAGACGCAGATAAACCATAAAAAGAAAATGGACTGAAGTATATATTATTGAAAATAGGAAACAAGTTAATATTCACCAGCAGATATATAAGGAGCTACGACCTCTTCATTTAATGCATTGAAGGAGTCAACCAAATTATATGATTTTGAAAAGAAAAAAAAAACACCTAATGGAGTTACTAAAAATAGAATTAATAAAAACTAGAATGATATACATGAATCAATGCAGAAGGGAGATAACTTTATAAATGTCAAAATGTAAAGATGCTGTCCAGTTCAGTTATATTTTGTTATCTTTAAGCAGCTCTAACTGAGACATGAAGCGATAAAGCAGGTTTGCTACCTCAATAAAAAGAAGGAACTATATCTGCTGGTGAATCTTTTTATGTTGATACCCTATCGAAATCATTGATATGTGGTAAACATTTGGTGATCTTTTGAATGGCACGTTTCAGTAATGTCAAAGGGCTCACACAATTGCCTTGATTCTTTGAACGTTAGTTGGTGCTATTTGCACCACATTAATTATTCATGAGTTGAAAGTAATAGACACCGTACACAATCACTGATAAGACTATCATATGGTACATGCTAGGTTCAAATCGATGCCAAAAAGGGACACCTTAGATAAAATTCAAAAGAAGGCAGCTATTATGAATACACATTTAAAAAAAAAACCCTATTTTTTTCAAAAAATGGCTGCTCTTAAGGAGAGTTAAAGACCTTGTTGGAGGTAAGAAAATATTTTGGTCAATTAAGTGTTAACATATTGATTTAACAAAGTCACTATATGATTAGAAATATAAGTTGAAATAAATTGAAACATCAATATGGCTATTATTATATTTTTGACGATGATAATGATCTTAAGTGAAGATATTTGGTACAGTATTACTATCGATACGTGAGACAATCTCACCACGCTTTACGTAATAAGATCTTTCTGTCCAAACTGTCTGTGTGTTAGTCACATACGCATCATTAACATTAATGTAGAATTAATTTGATTTTAAGCCCAGAAGATATCCGTCGATCCATTTATCAATGGCGGCACACCCCGCTAATCACGATACCCTTAGCTGGGATGTACCTTTGCACTTTCGTTTTATTAAAATATATATTCCGTCTAAGATTTTTTAAACAGTTCGCGTGGGTGTAAACTCGAGATATTTTTAACAATTTGAATGTATACTTGATACGTAAAAGCATATACTGAAAAAGTACTTGGTAATATATTGTTTGCATGTTCTGAACTCACACATAATAGCAAGATACTTTTGTCTTTAAAAACTGCTTGGCCTTTCGTATGAGGTAAAATCCAAAATGAGATTTAACATGGATTTTACATGAAGGGGTGTTTTTGGAACCATAGTATATAGCTAAACAATTTTTAGATATACTGAACAATTTTACCTTTTTGACTTAACATTACATGGGTTTTCTATGTGTGACGTATAAATGATTTCTTTTGTGGAGAAAAATATACATCAAAAATGTACGTACCCTGGTATTATTTTTATTTGACACAGTGATAATCCATGATGTACTAGTTTAAATAGAGTCATATGTCTACATTATCGAAAACAGTTTATCGAATTCAGTTGAGTGACAACATTCTTAACTTTTTATATACACTGAAAGAATGCTTAATAATATCCAGAACGTTAATCCAGGCTTAGATGTCAATCCTGTTTTTTGAGAGTGATTTTCGTCAAAATCTATACTCAAGATATTATTCTAACTACGTGGATCATTGAAGTTTTAAATAACTAGTATCATTTAATCTAATTTCTTAGTTTACAATAAATAATAAAATCATTTATTTTTCATTGGAATTAAGCTCTTTAACTCTTTGAAGAAAAAAAAAGTCATTTCATTTGCGATATTGGCGGATAAAAAACTCCATAAACTTGCCAAGGAAACCATAATAAATCTGCTGAGAGATTCCCGGAAATTGCCCGCATCTTGATTTCACGGCATTCACTTCCCTGATATACGATGCACTTATATGGATTCTGATTTATTATGAAGAAAAACACACCACTGCCTTAGTGTTTGAACGGCTGAAAGTTGTAAATAAATATTTCTCTTTATATCTCTAGCCGTATAAAAGTAACTTCCTAAATGTTGTTTATCTTGTATATATATTTTTTTCTTCCGATGCTATTACATTTTTGCTTAACGCCACGCTTAAAGGTTTTTTTTTTAAATATGTATATTTTAAACAATGTCCATATATATTTTTCTCCAAAATATAAGGTATAGGCTCCAATTCTAACATGTTATAATTTACTTAAGATAAATGACCCTGACATCTAAAATACATTTTTTGAGGTTTAATTCCCAAGTTGCTACTTGATTATTTTAAGAGGTAAAGAAAGTATGCAACTCTTGCGGTGAGGCTGCTATATAAATACATAAGCAATATAAAATAAATATACACATTATCTTAAATAATAATTAATCAAATTTGAATAGTTTGTAGGTAAAATTTTTAATTTATATATATGGGCATTAAATTGACATCAAAAAGCACCAGGGATTGGAATGAGATCGGATCATAGATATTTAATCTTACGTTTACAAATAACACCAGATTAATCCTTACACTACCGAGCCTTTCTGAGTAAGGTGTTTTACCGTGGAGAGGAAGGGTAATATCCCTACGATTTTGAAACCCTCTTTCTACATTGTTAATGATTATGCAGAGAAAAATACCTGTTTACGTGATTCCTTATTATAAATGATCCATAATGTTCATGGTTTTATAATGTTGAGAAAGACAGTTTTTCTATGCGAGAGGGAATTTTCACACAAAAAACTTATTACAAGTAGACACTTAAGATGTTTTTTTATAATTATATGTCGCATTGTGTAATCATCATTCTTTTAGACAACTGTGATAAATTGAATATGCGATTTTTAACTTTTAATGAATAGTGGTGTTTTAATACTTCAAAAAAACCGAAAACAAACTTACCATTGAGTAAAAGTAAAGTATTAATGGAGTATACTGTGTTTGATAATTTCATGCCACATGTACAAGAGTGTTTCAGCATGCCAAGCAGTACATTCTTTGAAAGTCAACATACGAATAGGGAAAGCTAATAACATAAGCACATGACACCAGATACCAGATAAGGCATTCTGGGCGTGATAACGATACAATGGCTTATCTTTACATATTATTGAAAATACAAGGTGACTTTGGAGACGAATGTTTTAGTCAATGGTCATTAGTCTACTACAATTCGGCTATCTATCTTGAAATACAACAATTGTATTAAATTGCATTAGAATTCAAACATAGGACGTTTATTAAATTTTATGCTGTAAAATGTTGTTGACCATTTCCAGATAAGAAAAATGTAGTTATCTGTAACATCAATAAACAAAACACCCCAACTTATCAATGCAATGTCTGTTAATTAAATATTGTTAAAAGTTTAGTTTTACCAAACCAGGGCTATATTGAATAAGTTTACAATTCAAATTTTGAAACGTTGACCCAATTGACTTTAGTGAAGGGTTGGAATAAAAGGTCTCTATTTTGCATAGAATATCTCATCCTTTTTTTTTTCAATTTTGTATCTGGTATGAAATTGTTTGGAAGAAACATTAAAAAAAAAATCGGGAATATTTTTATCTCATTTTCAATTAGCCGTTTTCAAAAAAACACGAAAAGGGCTATGCTATATATAATAATGTGTCCTCAATCACATTTGTGAATATATAATTATCCAGAAAACAAGCTACCCCGGGTAAAAATATAAAATGACTGCCAGTTTTCTTTCTTTGTTTATTTTGCGTGCTCTTGTGTATTATTTCATTCATTTTCTGAAATCTTTGGATATTCGTATGGTACATTTTCCCAACTTGATTTTGACTGAAAAGGGAATTCTTAATGTAAAACTGGACGAAAAAGCACTAAAAGGAGTATTGTTTTACACAAATTCTTGGTGTTACTATGGATCGGAATCTAACATGGACAAATCAAATTGATACAATAACAATGAGATGGTCTCAACAATATTGGAATGATGACAGAAATTAAGCATTTTCTACCGGAAATTTTTTATATATATATCACTAGGAACATAAGATGTCCTTAAAAGGTAGTTTTTGATGAGACTGCATCAGACATGATCAGAAACACCAATTTGTATAGACTTTTTATGGACAAGGTCGTCCAGAGAAAGTTAATATGGTCAGAGTAAAGAAATTGTTGACCATATATAATCATAAATGATCAGAACAAAGAAT
>JXSR01S069324.1:134677-149725 GCA_000969725.1 Ophiothrix spiculata
ATGTATGTTTTATGGTCAAACTCTGTTCCTAGTGTATTGTAATGTTCACTCATTTTGCCCTACATTAACTACGGAATATTAATGTGGGGTAGTGCAATTAAAATGTACTTAGCTAAAATACTTAAGTTACTGAAACGGGCTATGATAACTATATCACAAAGCAACTGTAATAGAAGCCACACTGGTCCTCTGTTTTTGGGTTATGAGATTCTCAATGTATATGACACCTACTTGTTAAATCTTGGAATTTTATGTTTAAACACCATACTGATGATTTACCTGCTATATTTAAACATTATTTCATTTGGCATGCTGAGAACCATAAATATGCAACAAAATATGCCCAAGATTGTATTTTATATAAAACAAAGAAAACTTTCTCAAACCAAGCTATTAGAAATTGCAAACAACTTTGACCATTTAAAAAAATGAAATCAAACTGTCTTTCAAGTTATTAGTTGGACATTATTTGCCCTGCATACTCTTACGATGTAATACTTATTGAAGTTGGGCACTGCCTTGTGTTATTTATGTTTCGTATGTAGTTTTTTTGTAAAGGACACATTCACTTCAGGATTCTTTGACCTTCTGATTATGGCCACAATTTCATTGTGTTTTTAACTTTTGTGTTTGATTTGTGATGTATTTATGGTGTTGAAAATGAATCAGAATCTGAAACTGAATATGACATTAATTTACTATTAAGTGATCCAAAAACATATCAGCTAATTACGGAATAAGTGTATCAAAAAGTTTAGATTTTCATTTTTGTTCAAGAGTTAAAGAAACAATATATAAATATTAACTGAAGATTAAATTTAAAACAAAACATTACACGTTTGTTTGATATAAATATGAATCAAGCGTTGCACTACTTAATTAAACAGTGATGAAATTTATGATAAACATTTGAAGTACTAAGCATTGGAATAGTCTTAGTTTATATAATTTTTTTATAATTGAACAGGAAAGAAATATCCATTGTACCTGTCAGTATTTTTCTTATATTTCTGTATTGAACAGAATACATTTGCGTTCGCAAGCTACCTCAACACTTTGATCACCACATCCTCTCTTGCCTCAGTATTTTAGAGCATATTATTGTAGTTCTTCAAATCAAAATAAGACTGAAATGTGCAAGAAAAAATAACACATGCAACACTTAAAAACTAGGTAAGGGTGAGAGAGCCGGATGTAATATCTTCATTCGCAAATCTCAACAGGAAAACGTTTGTTTTAATTCTACGGTCTATTTGTGTATATTGCATTTTCAGATCTTTATTGCAAATTTCAAATAGAAATCCCTGATTTGTATTGACCGAGTCATTTCTTAGAGAGAACCTTCGGCTAGGAATTATATTGTCATGTGTGCACATTGGTTTGTCTGCTATAAAAGGCAATTCAGACTTAGGACAATTCTTCAGTACCAAAATAAAAATTAGAGATAATCATACTTCAAATTTCAAGCATTTTAAATCCTTTTGTTCTGAACTAATAAACATTTCATGCCGTTAAAAATCTGATTGCAGAAACTAGAATATATTTGTGCAAAAAAGAAATGAAAAAGGGGGCTGAATTTTATCAAATGCAGTTCCATCCTTGAGTTATGGGCACTGAGAGCCGTGGGTTCGAATCCGTTGGGCGGTGTGTGTAGTGTCCATGATCTAGATACATGTACTTATCCTAATCTGCTCCTCCCCCACCAAGGTATCAAATGTGTACGACTTTCTTCAATGCTTGGAAGGTAACAGACTCGCAGGGAAGGAGGTGTGGCGAACCCCCACTGCAAATATAACATATTGTGGAGTCAGGCCCAAACGCTTCGTAAGAGAGATTGGCACTTAGACCTATGAAATACAGACCATACCCTTTACCTTTCAAGCATTTGTTATTTTGGGAGTGATAATTCAGATCTAATTTCTTCCGTTTTGCGATTCCCGCTTACCCTCTCTCTACCTGATTTGAAATCACCCAGTCTAACAACTTGTCGTACAGCGGCCCATACACGATCAATTTTATTGAAGCAATGTTATTGATATGAATGTTGTCAATAATATTTTAGGACACACACGATTCAATTATATTGCGCAATAAACCCGTCATTTGAATGCAGGACGTCGACGGATAAGGTCATGGATATTGACACCAATACATGTTTACTATGATGACCCAATGCATTTTCTACGTAGACTGAGATTTGATTGCACAATAATATTGACAGTTACAATACACGAGACAATATTATTGTGCAAACGTCAATAAAAATCAAAGTAGATTAGATTTCTTCAATATATTGCGCAAGCCATCAATATCGTTTATACACGATCAATAATATTGCACAATAGTCGATATTGCACAATAAAATTGATCGTGTATGGGCCGCTTGCGACAAGTTGTCACATTTAAAAAAATACTCTCCCGTGGACCGGTTTTTACCCACTGTATATTAAATCTGACCCTAAGGAAACAAATCTGACCTTTTAAATTATATTTAAACGTCAAAAATAGCATATTAACCGAATCAAGTGATTTGATTAAGACGAAATGATAATTAAATCTCTTCATTCTCGATAATTAAATGGTTGGAAACAATAAAGTGATAAAATGAAGTGTCACTCTAAACTGTACTTTATATATAGAATATTGTTATTGACATCAATAGTTTTATTTGATTTCCATTTAAGAGTTCAAAATACGTACTTGATTTGAGTTTATATGTTAACCTGAGTTGACCTTAAACTTGGTTATTGAACATTTTAGGACAAGTCGAGCATGTTTTGTAAATAAACGCTAATTTTCATTTAACATATAGAAAAACAGAGATGACATTAATGAAAATAAATGGCGTTGATGAATTTAAATTTCAAATATAAAATGCTTATAGTACGTCACATGTAGATACTAAGCACCAACCTGAAAACATACATATTACACCATTTGTGTGATGTTTTATCACAATTTAAGTGAACATCGCTCCAGTGCATTGTCCTTCATTAGTTGGACTCAATATATTTTTCGAAATAGCATTGTAGAGTAACATTTCAAAATTTCAAACCGCCAGCTAAAATAACTCTGCTATGCACATTTCCTTCTATAATGTATGAAGTGTTGACTTGCAGAACGGCTTACGTCAATTTTGTACTTTTTGAGAAAAGGAAAAAAAAACTGCTAGGACATCAAAATTTGTAACAAAATTCCGTATAATTAATTTTGTCAATTCTTTATTAGGCTTTGTTGTACTTTATAAATACCAAATTTCAACAGCTGGACATTTTAATAAAAAAACAGTTACCATTTATCGGCATTATGCCTTTTTATGCCCAAATAAGGTAATACGATATCAATATTTGGGCATAAAATAACATTTTCGGGATTTTAATCCATTTAGAGAGATTTTTTTGAATGAGGATGATGCACAAGTTAAGGTCTGTAAGAATTTACCAAAAAACTCATGTTTAAAAACAATGGTCTCTTAGCCGTTTTACGATTTAGCTCTTCATATATTATATTAATCAAAATCTTTATCTCCATCCGTATGTTTTTTTTTTAATCTTTATGTACCAGTTAAGGTACTTTTATTATTTTTAAAAATCAACAAGGACATTTAATCTTAAATAAAGTTATTTGTCAGCAGCTCGCCCGACTCACCCATTCCACACATTCCATACACCCCACTCCACACCCCGACACATCCATTTATGTCGACCCCGAACAGGAATCTACATTTTTTCCCTCACGGTGTATTTTACCAATATTACTAAGATATGCTAAAGTTGTTTTCGAGTGGCTTTATTCTGATTTAGAAATACATTTATATATGGTAGTGTTTCAATTTTATTAACCACGGTGAAAATTTTGCATTTCTTCGAACATAACAAAATTAAAGTAAATATCTATATTTATAAAAACATAGAAATAATATATTCGCACAGTCGTTTATTTTCGTGTTTGCTCTAAAATCCAATGTCTCCGAAATGTTTCATCAGGTACGTTTAAGAGCGATATTGCTTTCAATTTAACGAATACTATGAAAAAGAAAGTCTATTAAATGCAACAGGCTTATGCCTGTAGCATGAGTAAATTACTGTATATATTCTTATTGCCTAAATCTGCCTTCAGCTGCAAATATGTTTCTCCAATTCAACGCCCGCCTTTGTAAAGATAGTGTTAGTAAATTTCCAATAAATATGCAGCACTTTAACATCCATATCAAGCGGCGTTTTCAATAATTTGAATCAACATGTTTTCTCTTTTATTTCTTATATACAGATATTGCAGAGTAAACTGTGGGTGGAATGGGAGATGAGTGTTCTACAATATCGCTCTAGGCGAGCGTGTTATACAGGTAGCTGAGGAATAAACTGAAACGTCAACTACCAGCACAAGAGAGCGCTATCCATCATGGCGTCCCCAGATTTAGGATCACCACTTTTTCTACCACCATATCTTGTAAATCCTGATGAATCTCCTAATGTGGGGGTTACCACTTCACCCGACGAGTCTACAGCAATGTCGGGCATGGAAACAAGATATTATTGTACATATTGGGAACCGATTCAAAACATTGTTTTTCAGTTAGCCTATGTTGTTTTACTTGTTAGTTATGTAATACCACCTTCAAGCTTAAGTGCAACTTTTATAATGCATGTGTTTCTTACGTTCGGATTTGCTATTTATGCTGCCTGGGGATGGATCTATAAATGCTCTTTGGATATATTTATCTGGAACATAATTTTTGCCGTTCAAAGTCTATGTCATGCTTTGTACATTGCAGTACGCATCCGACCTATCAGACTAACAGGAGAGACACGTGAACTGTATGAATCGATTTTCAGACCCTTCCGTGTGCCAAAACACACCTTTTTGGAACTTTGTCGATACGGGAAATTTTCCTCCTTAAAAATTGGAGAACATTATGCAGAGGAAGGCAAAACATCCTTTAATAAGCTGTCATTTCTTTTGACTGGAAAGTAAGTTATTTTAACCTCTGTTCTCGTTTACACGAGTGTTTTTATGAATTTCAAAACTTTTACGCCCCCACCAAATAAGGAAAAATCTTAAATGATATAAGTAGTATTTTACCTCAGTAATAACATAATAAAAAAAACTCACAAATAGACTACCGTAATTTGGTTATTATGGCCACCGCATTTTTTATTGATATGTTATGTAGTTCATCTTAAATAATGACTATCTGGAAAGTTTTAATTTAATAATATTTTTAAGACAAACATGTTTTCGTTTTCATGAGTGAATTTATGAATTTCAAAACTTGAACGCCCCCACCTCAAAAAAAACCCACCTTAAATGATATAAGTAGTACTTTGCCTCAATAATAACATATTAATAAAAAAAACTTCATAACTAGACTTCCGTAATTTGGTTATTTTTAAGATGGCCGCCGCATTGTTTATTGATATGTTATGTAGATCATTTTAAATAATGAACAGCTAGACAGTTTAATGTTAATACTATTTTTAAGACAAAAATATAATAGCCATTTTGAACCTCATTATCGGTACTATTTCAGAATTGAAACATACACTATTAAAATTGTCTTACTCTTGTTGAGTAAAAACTTACTATACGGTCACAGCTCATTTTGTTGAGTAAAATCTTACTCAACGTTGGATAAACTTTACTCAACGTTGGGTAAACTTTGCTCAACGTTGAGTAAGATGTGCTCAACATTGAGTAATATTGACTTAACCGAGTAAGATTGTACTTAATGTTGAGTAAGATTTTACTCAACAATGAGCTGTGACCTTTTTACTCAACAAAGAGTAAAATTATTTTTAAAGCGTATTAAGAACACAATTTTAGTAGAAATGGGGTCGACTTAAAGCAATATTTTATTAATTTTTCTCAAATATTTGATGTATTTTATTCACTTTTAAAGTGTAATATAATCGTCGTCTACCCAGGCTATTTTGTGCAGTCCCCCCTGCAGTTGATCTATTTGGGATATATCATAGACGATACATCATGCTTTACGTTAACATTTACGTGAACCATTAAAAACATTAACGTGATAATGACACGTTTTTTTTCATCTACGTTAATTGCAGGGTCAAAGTATTTTGTGAAGGCGAGTTCTTACATAGTATTCAAGACAAGCAATTCTTGGATTCACCAGAGTGGGACTCCTTTACACACGGACAGGGCTGTGACAAATTTCAAGTAGGTAGCAAGAATTGATGAAAAAATTGATGATACTATTTTTTTTTACCTGAAACCGAACAATAGTATACGAATATTGGATGCCTGAGAGTGCAATAGTACAAAATATATCATGAGGTCAAAGTTTGACTTTTCTATTTCACGAGGCGCAGCCGAGTGAAATGGATAAGTCCAAATTTGACCGAATTTTATATTTTGTACTATTGCGCGTGCATAGGCATTCAATATTTGTTTTATATCATGATATCATACAGGTTTGTTTCATGCCGTGCAATAGTACAAACTATTGCATGGCTCAAATTACTGTAATCATGATATAATTTGCATTATTTATCTCCATTATCACACAAAAACCGGCCTTGGGAGCATTTGCGTTTTTGTTTTTGTTTTAAATTGGGACTATCCTCAAAGATGGAGACACCCAGAACCCAGAGAGCAAACCGTCAAATTCAAATGTCCACATATGTATAGTAACGTCGCCATGAGACATATTTAAATTGTTCTAGGTTTACAAATAAAACTATTGGCTATCTCAGAGATATGTCTATATTTGGTCTTTTTGCATATATAGCATCTTTATATGTGGTACAGTACCATAGTACCAGGTAGTACAATTCAATGCCATTGTGTAATCTTAGAACTTCTAATGAAAAAAAAATATGCTTCATGTTGTAGTGCCGTCATTTAAAATTTAACAGACACTAGTATCTTGGTAAAAATATTATGTAGTTTTCTATTAAAGGGTCTTTTTTCAAGCATTTAATTTGAATTTTACTCATCTACGCAAATCAAACATTTTATATACAATTTGATGTTTCTGGTTGTAGTGCCGTCATTTAAAATGGCCGATAAATATGTAATTTAAATTTAGCGAAAAGATTGACGAAAGTTTTATAACAGACACTAGTATCTTGGTAAATATAATTTACCAAAAATATTATGTAGTTTTCTATTTTCTATTTCTATCTAATATTTTTCAAGCATTTAATTTGAATTTTACTCATCAACGCAAATCAAACATTTTATATACAATTTGCAGGATTCATTGATGGTCCATAAATTTCAAGAAATAAATATTAAAAAAAATAATATAAAAAAACATTAAATTGAATTTGGTCACCTACCAATAACAATTCTATACGATAATAAACTGGAAATGATGGTGAATTAGAATTCTGCACTACAGACTATTTTTACGTACCTCAGTTGCACTTTCAGATGTACTGCACCCGTCGTCAGCTGGTGTCCTGCAGTTTTCATTTTCTTTTTAGTTAGTGAAGTCAAAGAATGATTTATGACTTCACAAGCAGCTTTTTTTTACATTGTTTGAACTTACCGTAATCTATTCTACATTCCTTTTATATTTCAGATAACGTTAACAGCCACTGTGTACTGTCGATACATATCCTGGCCTAGAGATACATTACTAGAATTTTTAGAGTCTGAACCATACTTGAAACAAGTCTTCGAGCATCTTATTGGAAATGACATCACCAAGAAAATGTACATACTAACAGAGAAACAACTCAATACCCACGGTTCAAGGGCCGATATTCGGCTCCCCTGTGTTGCCCGTGAAGCACCAACACACCATGATCTCAAAGGACATTTTGCCTCTGGTGCTATGGGGGCTTGTGGAATCGGTATACCTGTACTTGGAATAAGCCGATAAACCAATAATGACAAAACCATAGATTTTGATAAGATGTTTTTGTTTGCTTTGCCTTCCTCTGAAAAACACTTTTTGAACGTGTGGTTCATTATGTGTGTATTTTTAAAAGCATTTTTTATAGTTGATGCACCAAAATATTTCCCATAGAACTGGTTTAATTATACTTAAAACATTTTGGTTTTCAAACTGATATACCAGGACAGGATATTTTGGTTTACGTGATTGAAGTGTTAATCCGCAGTGTTAAGCTGTATAAAAAATGAATATTCAAATAAAACAACAATTTTTCCCAAGCACCCTCTTGTTTCCCGCTGCCAATTTCTTATAAACTCAAAGTTACATTATCTTGAACTTTGGGAATTTAATTATTTTATATAAGTTTATATGAAGAGTTGATTTGCAAAACTGCTTTCATCCATTTATACTTTCGAGAAAAGAGCAAACAACTGCTAGGATTTAAAAATGTGTCGCAAAATTGCTGATATGGATTTTAGTAATTGTGTACAAATATGTTTTATAGATAAGCTGTCATTTAGGTAATTCGTTAAATAACTTAATTACTAATTACTTTTGTTTTATTGTTGAACTTGTAAGTAAGCAGTTTTGCAGATCGACTCATCAAATTTCAATTAAACTATCCTTCAAATGGGATTGTTTTCCTTATAAGCTTGTTGTGTATTTTTTAGCAGATTTCAACATCTGGGCATGTTTAGTAACAATTACCTAAAGATGGTCAAATGATGTCTAGACTTTGCTAAAAACTTAACAACTTCGATATGACATTTATTCACCTTGTTTTCAGGACGATGAACAAGTAAGGGTCTGTAAGAGCCTGTCAAAAACCTATTTTGAAAAAATGGCCTCTATATCGTTTTGAAAATGTATCTTTTGTAGTTTTAATACATCTACAACATAAATAGAAACCAACATGTGTTTAAAAATACTTAATACCATAAACGTGTCCATGGACAAACTATATAGATTTTAGCCTGTTTTGCGCAAAGAGTCAATGATCTTACAATGCAAGTGTTGTTTGAAATTAATACTTTCATGCATGATATACACTGAAAACATTAATTAGTCAAAAACATGTCTTATTTGATGAATTAAAAGTTAGTCATGCAGAGTCATGCAGAGTGATTTTCTTTTATATTTCGGGGGAAAAAGTGCTTAAAATGTGTGAGAAATATTGAAAAACAATTGTTGGTATTTTAAAAAAGTTTTCATCTTTAATATTCAATTTGTAATTAGTTAATTATTAGTTAATTGATAAATGATAAATTGGTGAATATCAGAGTGTGTTTTATTAGTCAATTTTAGTGCTTGACGAACTGAAATTACTCAAAATGACTAATATAATTCATGATTTGCATCGTAACTGACTAATTAATGGTGAATATCTATCAGAAATTAGTCATTAAATTCGTCATTCAGTCAGTCATGCACTAGAATTGACAAATTAACAACACATTTGATGTTCTCTAATTAGTCATGTTATTAATTGTTCATTCATTAACTAATGATTACCAAATTACAAATTGAATATTTAAAGATAGAAACTATTTTTAATACTTCATACTTTCAGCATGTTTTCATGAAATATGATAACAAAATTACTCTGCATGACTAATATTTAATTCGTCAAATAAGACATGTTTTTGACTAATTAATGTTTTCAGTGTATAATACAGGCAAGATACACAGTTTATGAATATTAAAAATGTATATTCGAACTATTTTCTAATTTCATCGAATCAATAATGCTTTAATTGATCAAAACAATCGTGAACTATTTTTACAGGAAAAGAAACGGTAAAATTGAAATCAGTCAATGTATATAATGTCTTATTACTGCTCTGTACCAAACAGAAAACAAGATGTAACTAGATGAACCAGGGTAAGCTGTCAAAAAGTAAAGACAGTTTGTTATATTTCTACAGCTGGAACATGTGACGTGTAGAGATAGGATTACTAACGAAAGAAACTTACATGAATATCAGCTTAATGTAACCTTTTTATGTGCCCCGTAATTCATGAAACATTAATGAGTTAGAATTTTCTTTTGGGTTTGTTTGTCAGAAAGAAATGCTTTCTATTCACTGAAGATGGAAATGTTTGCCTTTCACCATTCAATGGAGATCGTCGATATGCGGTAAACATTTGGTGGCACGTTCCAGTAAAGTCAAAGGGTTCAAACAAATTTCCTTAAGATCAATTGAAATGTAAAGAAGTTAAAGAAACGTTTTTAACATTAAATTCTACTGTCACTGGCAATATTTTCTTCTTACACGATAACACGGATTGACGTGCTTTTGTTAATAAAAACATACAATACAATATAGTCTGTGGGAAAAACCTTGATTTGGGGCTTGACTGCAAAATGGAGTCTGCACAATTGTTCCTGACTGATTCTTATTCTGTGAGACCCATAGATTCCAGAACTGAATGATGCAAAATTGGAACCATTGAGCATTTTGAGAAATCCAAAACTACCAAAACAAGGGGCGATATTTTAAAATTGGTCAAATTTTGTTCAAAACCACACCAATATGTTCCTCTCATCACAAGGAAGCAGAAAAAGTATACTTTTACCAATGTCTGAAATATGGTTCTGGAGTTATAGCCAAAAATGTGAAAGGTCATATCAGAGGTCACAGAACTGGCAAAATGGGAGTCCAAAATTTCAAAAGTATCCGTTTTTGTTCAAAATGGTCTCAAACTATTCGTCTTGCAAAACTTTATGCACAAAGTAACAGTTTAAAGTGCATCAGATCAGTTTTTATTATGGTTACAGGTCAAGGCAAACTTTGTGCTACAGGCACCAATGCAATGGTAAATATGGACTTTGTTTTTGCCTGCTACCATGGCAACAATTGACCTGACACACTTCAAACTATCACTTTATGTAGACACTTTTGCAAGAGGAACAGTTTGAAACCAGTTTGAACAAAATCGGATACTTTTGAAATTTTGGACTCCCATAGGACCAAATCCGTGACCTCTAATATGACCTTTCACATTTTTGGCTATAACTCCAGAGCCATATTTCAGACATAGGTAAAAGTAAACTTTTTCTGCTTCCTTGTGATGAGAGGAACATGTTGGTGTGGTTTTGAACAAAATTTGACCAATTTTGAAATATCACCCCTTGTTTTGGTAGCCATTTTGTTTTATCTTGGATTTCTCAAAATGCTCAATGGTGCGGATTTTGCATCATTCAATTCTGGAATCTATAGGTCTCAAAGACTAAGAATCAGTCAAGAACAATTGTGCAGACTCCATTTTGCACCTTTTCTTTTTTCCCATAGACTAATACAAAAAGCATCAATTACACCATTTCCGAAGGCGAAACCGTTAAAATCTACCAAATGTTTAAACTAGTCAATTTTAGTGCTTGGCGAACGGAATTTTACTCAATCTAATATAATTTATGATTTATCATCGTAACTAACTAGTTAATGGTGAATATCTATCAGAAATTAGTCATTCAGTCGGTCATGCACAAGAATTGACAAATTAACAACACCTTTGATATTCTCCAATTAGTCATGTTAGTAATTATTCCTCCATTATTCAACAACTCACTGTTTCTCCTTCGAGATGAATCCGCAGTTGATATTCAAATCAGTGCGTCACGCACGGCACAGCGTTTACGGACGTGCGTTTAGGCAGTACACTTAAGTCGATGCACTGCTCATCGCGGGCGTCGGACACTTTTAGTACGTGCAAAAGCCCTGTTCTTTTTGAAACTGAAAACGTCAAAGCAGCAAATATTCATAAACTAGCAATTAAATTCAGATTATTCGTAATATTTTTTTTATGAATATGAGTAGACCTATCCTGTTAAATTGAAATCATTTAGAATTTAATTCACACGTTTCCAGGAAGGTTTTCGTTGTTGAATAAAGCCACATTCACGCGATAAAAATACACAGACGCATGGATGCATCGTTGTTGATTCGCAATGAACAACTCTGTGGCGTTTTTTAATACCTAAACTAATAATTACCAAGTTACAAATTGAATATTTAAATTTATTTATTGGAAACTGTTTTTTAAACACTAAACATTGTTTTTTCAACATTTCAAAGACATTTTCAGCATTTTTTCATGAATTATAATACAAAAATCACTCTGCATGACTAATTTTAAATTCGTCAAATACGACGTGTTTTTTTTACTAATTAATGTTTTCAATGTATAGTAGGGCGGCAAGATTTCATGAATATTCGAATTATTTTCTAATTTCATTGAATCAATAACACTTTCATTGGTCAAAACAATCATGATCTGTTTTTATAAGAAAAAAAACAGATGAATTTAAATTAGGCAATGTAGAATGTCTTATAACTGCACTGTACCAAAAAGAAAACAAGATGTAACTAGACGAACCAGGGTAAGCTGTCAAAAAGTAAAGACACCAATCAGTTTGTTATATTTTCACAGCTGTAACATGTGAAAGCTGTTACAGCTGTGATAACACGGATTGACGTGCTTTTGTTAATAAAAACATATTAGATATAGGATTACTAACGAAAGAAACTTACATGAATATCAGCTTAATGTAACCTTTTTATGTACCCCGTAATTCATGAAACATTAAATTACTAACGAAAGAAACTTACATGAATATCAGCTTAATGTAACCTTTTTATGTACCCCGTAATTCATGAAACATTAACTAATTAGAATTTTCTTTTGGGTTTGTTTGTCAGAAAGAAATGCTTTCTATTCAGTGAAGATGACAATGTTTGCCTTTCACCATTCAATGGAGATCGTCGATATGCGGTAAACATTTGGTGATCTTTTGAATGGCACGTTCCAGTAAAGTCAAAGGGTTCAAACAAATTTCCTTAAGATCAATTGAAATGTAAAGAAGTTTAAGAAACGTCCATAACATTAAACTCTACTGTTACTCGCAATATTTTCTTCTAACACGGATAACACGGATTGACGTGCTTTTGTTAATAAAAACATATTAATATAAAATAAAATACAAAAAACATCAATTGCGCCATTTCCAAAAATGGTCAGAGCGCTTACAAATACAAACCTTAAAAATACAACTTAAAATAATTACTACATGTACATCGTAAATGACAATTTTAGAATTTTTAGAACAATGCAAAAAAAAAAATGATATTATCAAATTAGGGAAACAGGTAAGTTGTAGTGCTCTTTTTAACACATTAACAGATGGTGATTATCTGATCTGAATCGGTGAGCTATTCCATTCTTTAGAAGCAGAAACTGTGAAAGTTCTATCACCAGCTAACACTCGTGTGATAGGGCTAGTGAATTAAAATTTTCTTTTGGGTTTGTTTGTCAGGAAGAAATGCTTTCTATTCAGCGAAGATGACAATGTTTGCCCTTCACCATTCTATGGAAATCATTGATATGCGGTAAACATTTGGTGATCTTTTGAATGGCACGTTTCAGTAAAGTCAGTAAAGTCAAAGGGTTCAAACAATTTCCCTTAAGACCAATGAAAAAAAAACCGTTCATAACATTAAACTCTACTGTTACTCATAATTTTTTCTTCTAACACGGATATCACGAATTGACGTGCATTTTTAAATAAGAACATGGCTTTTTATAATGTTACTACATATGATAAGTATGTTTTATCTAGATTTTTTCAAGTTCAAATTAAAGCATCTTGTTCTATACTCTACACAAATCGTAAAGAAGGTTATTAACAATGAAAACGTGTTCCTACAAAAATGAAAAGAATCAACGACTTAACCGATTTTTGGGATCTTGGTATCGTTAGATAGGGGAGGACTATACCTATCTATTATTAGCAAAACCAAGTTCATAGAGTGTTCCGTTCCAAACAAAAATTTAGGGGGTTGTAACAACCCCCACCCCTTGGTTAGACGTGTTACAAAAAAAAAGTTTGGTTAGACGAGGTTAACTTGTTTTGTCATATTTTTGCATTTGCGTCAAAATGTTGAATATTTACATATAGCTAGCCTGTGACTATGATGAATTAAGAGCAATTTATTGACGTACAATTCAATGAACTTAATGAAATACGACCTGTGCAATGGAAATGGGACTCGTGAGTTTAAATTGCATTCAAAATGTCCTTACATCTGTAATTATCCCAACAACTTTCAAATATAAGGGCAATCATGTTTAATTTTTTAAGTGACCAGACAATTAAACTTAAATACAACCGAACACAGCAGCTTGTTTCGCTTTTCTTATAAGTAAATGCGATTGTGTTAAAAGGTGATTGAATTCTGAATGAAAGTAGGTGAACAATTGTCAGCAGCAACCGACATTGCATTTCAATTTATTTCCTCTAACATTTGAAATTTAGTATGACAAAAGGAAGCCATTATAACGAAATGAAAAATTATGTTAGTTTGTCAGATTTTGACACAGATTTACGTATGAGTTGACGCCAGTAAGAATGTAAAGCATAATATTAAACCCAATTTATTCATTCCAACCATATTAGGGTATTTTGTCTTGCTTTCTTCATAACATCGTTTTTAACTTTCAAGTGAATGCCACTGTTTTTAGATTTAATTTCTAAACAACAAAATGTAAAGTTTTCAATTCTCCACTCATTTTTGTATCGGGTGTTTTGCAATACATATATATTAACAATTGCAGAAAACTTTGGATGGGATTTATAAAATGTATATTTTTTATTATTCCCTTTTTATTGTGTAAATTGTTTCTACACTATCCGTAATCTTAAGTTTCACGTACCCCCAAGTTCTGCTGTAAACAATGAAGATAATGCTATATTTAAGAAGAGAAGTGCAGCAAAAATAATTTTTATCTCTCGTCTTCCTAAGGGATGCCCCCCCCCCCCCTAACGGATGATCGCAGATTGCAACAAAATGCAAAACAAACGATTTTGAACATTTAGGTATTTGTTTTTACATCCTTTTTGGTTATTTTGACGGGGAAAAATCAGTGGTTCAACCTAAGGTGGGGTTATTGTAGGCCGTCAAAGTGGGCGGGTAGGGGAGGATATTTGAAAAATATCTGCATTCTATGGACTTATAACTTACAGGACATCTTAGACTTATTAATTTCTTTATTCATTGGCAAAAAATTCGACGAAAATCGAACATTTAGACATTTTAGAGCGATAACTTCTAGCGGTGTTCATCATTTAGGTGTAAGTGATCACTCTTTAATTTATGCTGTTCGTAAAAGTAAGAAAATAAAAG
>JXSR01S069325.1:0-13849 GCA_000969725.1 Ophiothrix spiculata
CGTGTAAATCACATGTTTTCTCTTACTCACCGTGTGATTCCTTCATAGCTTTCTACATAAATGATCCCATTCCCGTCTGATTCCCAGATGACTTCCTTAGCGTTTCCCAATGGCAAGTATGCAGGGTTTTGCGCTAATGTGGTGTTGAGCTGACAAATCTACAGGGGTAAAACAAATGATTGGTTATATAAACCAAATAAATAACTACATTATGTTTTCTTTAAAACAGTTTTGAAGCTTGTCAGGGATAAATATGATTTCCTGGCACGACAAATCGGTCTTTGTCAAATTATGGTGGAATATTAATTGGCATCGGTATTGGGTTCTGGTTTGTAACAAAAACTGAAAAATGTCAGTTTTAGATGGCTTCACAACCTAGTATAGACATTCTATCCCTGAGTTTGTTGTTGATAATATTGCTCACTAGTGGGGCCAAGACATGTAAGTGTTTTAAATGTAATTAATTGCCAAAATCCTGATAAAGTTGTGTCATCGTATGGAAATAGTCTTTTTCAGTGGCGTGCCCAAAGGGGAAGGGGGGCAGAGGTTGGTGAATCAGTCGGGGGGGGGGGGAAAGGCTCATTCGGGGATCTTGACACAAAAAATATAGCAAAGAAAGGAGAGAAGAGAAAAAAATCAAAAGGAGAGAGGGGAAAATGGTTTTAAATGTTTGAAAATAATTGAAAAACTTGCAGTGCGCTTGTGAGACCTTGAATTTCCCTTTGTGTCTGATACAGTGATGATGTTAAAAAGCAAAACAATTTTCGCGAATTCTCAGGCATTTTGTCAATATTCAGTCAAAATTTGCAAAGTTTTGCGCGAATTTCAAGATTTTTAAAGATTTTTTTATCTGAATTGGCAGATTTTTTCGTGCGCTACGCGCGCATTATCAAAGTTACATAATTTTCCTCCGGCCAGCCGCCCCCCTAAAAGTTTTCCTTCCGCCGTCACTGGTCATTCGAGGGAAACTGATGGTTGTGGTCCCCCCACCCCACTCAAAAAAAATCTGGGCACGTCACTGGTCGTTTTGTTCTAAACAATTAATGAGACAAACGTATGACCGAAAAAAAGCTTGTATAGTCTAATAAAAAACATTTTTTTTACTTTAAGATAGTCAAAAAATGTTTCATTTTCTGTGGAATGAGCCAAAAACCTCTTAGCTGCTGCAGGTCACAAACGTGCAGCTTTCAGTATGTTTCGTAACTTGCACCTTACGTTTTTAACGTAGCTGAGTAGCCGTAATTTTACCAAATTTTACATTTTACAAATTGACTACTGAAATAATTGCCTAACTCATGTTTTCCAGTTTTGAGAAATGTTAGTTTTTAGCTTTTATTGTCCATATCCTAAGCACTAATCAACAATCAAATTGCAATCTCCATTTCGGCAAAAACTGAGTATGGCAATTATTTTAGTAGTATAACATTATGGTACACTTACAACTTGGTTTTTACACTCATGATCATTGAAGCCGTAGCATATATTTGCAGCGTATAATAGATATGGGTTTCCATCAGTAGCGGGTTCATAACCAAACCTATGGATAATGAGAATAGAGGTAAATACACCTGGGTCCCGGACCTGGGTAAAATGACTATACAAGTAGACGAAATATGGAACCGATTTTAATCTCATCTTCACACACACACAAAATGAAATCCCGTAACACTTCGAGTGTTACAGTAATACAGGTTTGACATTTTATATTAATAAACTATTAATATATTTTTCTACCGGTTTTCTCAAGTTCTTGAACGACTCCACAGATTTCAATTTCTTCTATTTCCCGAGAAGCAGTTTTCTCATATTCAAAGCCATGCATGTAATGCATGGCTTGAATGCACGCTTTAATCCACGACCATTCTTGAATTTATTAAGCTTTTTTTAAGCGTATTGAAAATGATAGAGAAGTATTCAGAGAAACAATCGGAGCTTAAAATTGATCTAGATCCATATTTCGACTTATACAGCTACTTACCTTGGACCACCGGATTTCTTGCCAAGGGGTTCAAGATCAATAACACTACCATTACTAAACCTACAAGAACAGTAATCCAGTGGTTCGCAGATGTCGAGATCAAATACTTGAGATTGAACGGCAGCAGACAACCTTATCCAGCCGAGGAAGAACATCGACCAGGAAACATAGTCTAGAGGCAGCTGCAGAATAGAGCACCAGTAGCGATTCTTTGAGGTAGTCATTGTCAATTAGAGCTTATATTAAAATTGTCAGTGAATGAGTATTCAGCTTGTGCCTCATTGTATCCGGTTAGTCTTATCTATATACTATTAATCCATATTAGTTTTATCAATTAGAAATTGATTTCAAATCACTAAATAATCTACTCAGTGATTTAAAAGAAATAGATACGTCAGAGCACAAAGCGTTATGATAATAAAAATAGTGTTGTATTTATTCCAACAAACAAGGAAAAGAATTCTAAGAATAAAAGATATGACAAGATAACTAAAATGTGATGTGGAGATGACCACATGCTAACTTCTAGCATACATAAAGTTATCTCTAAATTAATGGTGGCCAAACATAATCAGTGTAAGTTCATAGTTCTACTTGTAAGTAAACAAATGCCATTTTATGATTATAAAGTAAACTCCAAGTGGTATTAAGTGCCCTGTGTACCGAATATTATAGATAGCTATCACTAAGAAATCTCTCAGTCACACACCAACGTAGAGAGCCCAATGTACAACTACCATGCCATGGCTAATGATATATCGTCACCAGTGTTCCTCCTAAGGCCCTATGGCGCGCCATTGGTGGAGGAGCCTGGAAAATTGGCGCAACAGGCTTCTGGAAATGTGTAAAAAAGACGGGTTTTTTGGCGTAAACATCTCTTTAACTTTGTCAAAATCGGTCAAATTGGAGACACCATGTACCAAGCAAGATATAGGGGTAGAAAAATTTGCTAAGTTTTAAAATCCAGCAAAACAATATAAAACAAAGCAATCGAAAATGTTGACTGATCGTCAAATCGAAGCATCCAAAGAAAGTTAACAATATTATACAAAGAATTTGACAACGTTGATTACCATGACAACCAGAGATATGACTCAATTGTATTTCTTTCAATCATAGAAATTGAAGAATTGATTGATATTTCTTAAAACCCAGCACAAAAACCAGCAGAACGATATACAACAAGGAGATTTAAAAGTTGACTGTTATGTTTTAAAACCCAGCACGAAAACCCAGCAGAACAATATAAAAAAATAATTGAAATATATGACTGCTATGTTATAAAACCCAGCACGAACACCCAGCAGAACCATATAAAAAAAAGAAATTTGAAAAACATGACTGCTAGGTTTTAACATCCAGCACAAAATCCCAGTAGACCAATATAAAACCAAGAAATCTAAAAATCGCCTGCTATATTTTAAACCCAGCACGAAAAGCTAACAGAACAATACAAAACAAAGAAATTGAAAAACACGACTGCTAGGTTTTAAAACCCAGCAGAACAATTTGAAACAAAGAAATTTAAAAATTGACTGCAGAAGACCCAGAAGAACAAATTGATATAAAACAAAGAAATCTAAAAATCGACTGCTTTAATTTAAAATCCAGCAAGACTGCTGGGTTTTCGTGCTGGGTTTTAAAACCTAGCAGTTATATTTTCAATGTCTTTGTTTTATATTGTTCTGCTGGCTTTTCATGCTGGGGTTTAAAATGTAGCAGTCAATTTTCAAATGTCTTTGTTTTGTATTGTTCTGCTGGGTTTTTGTGCAGGGTTTTAAAGCCTAGCAAACCAATCATGATATTTGCAATCATAATTTGACATTTTTAAATTTGAAAATTAAAACTTTCTCTTTACTTTCTATCAGTTTCATTTGAAATTACTATAACCGTTTGTCCTATAATTTGAATAAATGGATGTTCTTTAATTGGTCAAAAGTTAACACAGGATTGATGAAAGAGCAAGCAACAAGGCGAGATAATGATTAGATAAAAGATATATACATTTACAATTAAAATTCGCATATTATAAAATATTGAATTATGATTGAGGGTACCATGATTGGTTAACTTTGATGGTTGCCATAGCAACCAAATGAAACCATTTAAGAATTGATATTTCTTATGCCAACAAGTGTCTCTATCATGTCACCTTTTTTAAAGTTTTAAAACTCAGCAAAACAATACCAAAACAAAAAAAAGAAAGACATTTAAAAATTGACTGCTATGTTTTAAAACTCAGCACAAAAAGCCAGCAAAACAAAATAAAACACGGACATTTAAAAATTGACTGCTAGGTTTTAAAACCAAGCACAAAAAGCAAGCATAACAATATAAAATAAAGACATTTAAAAACTGACTGCTAGGTTTCAAAACCCAACGTGAAAAGCCAGCGAAACAATATAAAACGCAGAAATTTGAAAAATCGCTGCTGGGTTTTAAAAACACAGCACAAAAAGCCAGCAATACAATATAAAACAAAGAAATTAAAAAACTGAGTGAAGGTAACATGATTGGTTGATTTTGATGGTTTGGTATTTCTTTGTTTTATATTGTTTTGCTGGGTTTTACAACCTAGCAGTCAATTTGTCAATTTCTTTGTTTTATATTGTTTTGTTGGCTTTTCGTGCTAGGTTTTTAAACGTAGCAGTCAATTTCTAAATTTGAATTAATTGAAGTTCGTTTTATTGCCTAGAAGTAAAGATGGTATAGGTACAATGATCGATTACTGAGTAGTCCAAAGAAACTTCGAAGGTAATATGATTGGTTGATTTTGATTGTTCGATATTTAAATAAAAATTCATATAAATTGCTGTTATTGAATGGAAGTTAAGACAGAAATAACCATTTCACCATGATATTCGATGTGGGTATATTGAGTTGTTGAAATTCCAAGTTGCCTATAATCAAATATAATATGTTTAAATAACAAAATGTCAAATTTGAATTATGATTTAAAGTCTTACAATTGGTTCATTTGAATGGTTGTCATTGCAACCAAATGAAAATAGGGGAATTTAAAAATGGACTGCTAGGTTTTGAAACCTCAAAAAGCCAGCAAAACAAAACAAAGAAAAAAATGAAAAAAAATTACTTATGGTAACATAATTGGTTGATTTTGATATTTATTTATTTTATATTGTTTTGCTGGGTTTGTGTGCTGGGTTTTAAAACTTAGCAGTCAATTTTTCAATTTTTTGTTTTATATTGTTTAATAATAATAATAAAAAAAAAAATTATTGAATTAATTGATGTTCGCATATTGGCTAGAACAGGCATTCTCAATTAAATTTTTTGAAGTGCCAACTTGCAACAAATAAAAATCTGAAGTGCCACATTCCAATAGGAGCGGAGCGTCCTAATGGGTGGGGTCCAGGGGCCAACCTTAGGGCCCCGGTAGCTCCTGGGTTTTAGCCATTTTTGAGTGGAAAAGAATGGCTTTCTGAACATGTTTTGATACATTTTTAAACAATTTCAACATTCAAATATTACACTTCAAAATTATCAAAAATGAACAAAATATTTTAAAAAGTCTTTACTCACCCCTGCAACTAGTGAGTAAAATGGCACCTCGAAGATTTCGCTAATGCTCCGAAATCAGGCTTGTATTGAGTGGTAGCAATTCGTAAGATATCTTCCAGGTGTTGATTTGTTAGCCTTGTTCTGAATTTGTTCTTGATAAAGTTCATGTTTGATGCAAAATCTGAATGTCGTAACGATGCAGGTATATGATAATTATGGGTGTCGGTATTTTGGATATTTAAGATCAATGGGAGTTCATCTTGTTTTTATGTTTGGCCAATTTATCTTTTTTTTTTTTTCCTTCTTTTTTTTTTTTATGGGTGTCGTGCGCGCGCCACTTGGGAACGTACGACGCGCCACAAGTGGCGCGCGCGCCGCTATTTGCGAATGCCTAGGCTTGAAGTTAAGATGGGATAGGCATGAGAACAGGCAACAATATGTGCAGATAATGAGTGGTCCAAAGATACTCATACAGTTAAAATTCCAAGGTAACATGATTGGTTGATTTTAATGGTTTGATATTTAAATAATAATTGAAATGAATTGCAGTTAAGTTATTGGGCGGAAGTTAAGACAGAAATGATGTATCATGATATTAGATATTGATAACTTTGAAATTCCAAGTTGCTTAAAATCAAATCTTGTAATGTGTTGAAATTTCAAAATATCAAATTTGAATTATGATTGAAATACAATTGGTTTATTTCGATGGTTTTCATGGCAACCAAATGAAAACATGAAAGACAAACTGTCTCTTATACTACCAAGTTATCAAAACAAAATAAAACAAAAAACAAATATAAAAAAATGACTACAAGGTTTTAAAACTTAGCACGACAAGCCAGCATAGCAATATAAAACAAAACAAAAAAATGAAAAATTGACTGCATGCTAGGTTTGAAAACCCAGCAAAAGTATTTTTTAGAATACTTACCTTTCCCCTTACTTGTGTGTGATTGTTTTAAAGCATCGGTAGCATTTAAGTTTGATGCTGGGCTTTCACACTGATGCTGAGTTTTAAAAAGCCAGCTGTCTGCTGGCTTTTGATGCTGGTTTTGAAACCCAGCAATTTTTCTTACCCCTATATCATGCATTAGATAAAATTGGAACAAGCTCAAAAATCTTAGCGAGAACACAGATCGTCATGCTAATAAAAGTATTGCCTATCTAACATTTTGACGAAATTGAGATTTTTGAATAAATCAGCTCTTTAGCTTAAGGGGCGCCTGCTGTGAGTAAATAAAAAAAAAGTATATTACCTTGAACATGCTCTACAAAGTCAATATTAAAATTGCCTTACTCAAGTCTAAGACTTATTGAGAATAAATAGTCTCACTTTATATTCCTGCCTATCTCACAGTATGTTAAAATTGCCTGTGATTTTTGGTGGTTACATACTACTTCTACAGACATATAAACATAACCAATATTTTTGCTTTTATCATCACGTTATCTACAGGACTATGTTAAAAAAAAGCAAAGAACTACAAAAATAGAGCTTTTCAAGTTTCTGAGGGGGGACATCCTTAGACTCCCCCTATGCAAATATTTTCATATCTGTCTAGATCATTCTTTAAGGCATTCACCAAATGCCAGAAAACCAATTCAAAAATTCAAAATCTTTCAGCTTCTGAGGGGCAGACTCCCCCCTATGCAAATATTTTCATATCTGTCTAGATCATTCTTTAACATGGTTGATGGGTCATTTTGCTCTTATTTACTCGACAGAAGTGACAAATTCCACATATTTTTGCAAATTTGATCAAAATTTTCAACAAATGTGGCTATGCCCATAGACTACAACATAAATGTTGAATATGTTGGTTGACATAAATAGTATTCTTTTGTGAATGCTGATAAAATGAAAAAGTAAAGCAAGGGAGATCAATATCTAATTAAGTTCAGGGGTTATATTGTGTTTTTAAACTTTCGGGTTGGCCCGGGTTAGCGGTACAGATACACATGGAATGGCCAGGGTTCAAAGGGTTAAAACAATGATATGATCAAAGCAAACCATAAGATGTAGAGTGCAGATTCTGGACTATCGGTCAGTGTAATAGCATCATCAGCCATAGGGTTCAAATTGAGGGTACTAGTATTCAGATACACTCCGTTCTCGCCAAAATCAGCTCTGGGTGATGAGATTTGGTTGCACGTAAAGACAAACTACACATTAAATTCTTTACGTAAATGATACACCAACCTGCCAACAAAGCGTGTGTGCATGTTTCCAATATTCGTGAATTATGAGAAGATACTTAAACCTGAATACCCCCAATTTGGTCTCCACATGGAAATTAAAATGGTTATGAGTCAGGGATCTACTCTCTGAGTCTAAGGCAAATTTACAAAATCATGAAAATTATTTTGTAGAATATACTTTATTTTGCATTTAGTATGTATACATTCCTACAAATAACATTTGAAATTAATAAATATATGTACAGTTTTGACTTTTTAATATAAACTATTTTCAATACAGATAAAACAGTAAAGCATATTCAAGATCTCTTGTAAAAATTTGTAATAAAGATGGAAAAATCAAAATTTTTGTAAAATGGACGGACTTATAATATTACTTTTGGACGGATTATTTCCCAAAATAAACATTTGGAAAGTAAGCTTGGTAATTAGAACAGCAGTCCCTAAAGGTGCTATACAAGGTAGCTTCAAATAAACCAATTCTAAAACAGCTTATCTCCCTCAACGTTTCTTAGCTAAGGTTCCTGGATTGAAATATGTTACAAACTGAAACCTTTAACATTCTAGCAAAAATTCTGTTTGGTCTGACAATATAATTACAACACTGTTGAAGTGGAGACTTCTTAAAGGTTGTAAGACATATATTTAGATATGTTATAAAACTGAAACCTTTAACATTCTAGCTAAAATTAGGATTTTTTTCATTCTGTTGGGTCCGACGATATAATTACAGCACAGTAGCTGAAGTGGTTTTTTTAAAGGTTGTAAGGCTCTTAATAGTTCATTGAGACTCCATATTCCAGCAAGTCCATCCCTCAACATTATACAAATATATAAAGCAGTCTTTAGATTTTAAAAGGCGGCATTGCTTTTTATCACACATCAAACGATTTTCGCTGGAATTCTGACCATGCCATTCTGGCAATTTACTTCATCACACATGCTCCTCAGTCATGAGCATATTATGCTTTTGTGAATTACACTTCTCTTTTACAGAAACTAATTCAAAAACATGGACTATCAATGTTTGAATCCTCTTAAAGTCCTTGTAATGGATTTATCCCTGGGGGGACACTCATATATGAAAGTCATGTACGAGTGCCACCTAGCACCTCAGAAATATAGGGGTCTTTCGGTGACAAATTGGCCAGGTTAAAAAAGGGATATTTCAGTGACAAAGTGCAAAAAAATTGAGGTCTTTGAACAAAATTTTAAAAAAAGTAGGGTCTTTCCGTGTCAAATTGATCACAAATTTGCAAAACTTTGATGAACTTTGCTAATTTTTTGATGATTTTTGACGAATATTGTGAAACATTACATCAAGTTATTAGGTTGTTTTTGTGATAAGGATTTTTTAAAACATAGGGGGTCATCAAGTGACAGTTGGTAAAAATACAGGGTCTTTCGGTGAGAGGGAGCAAAAAACAGGGTCTTTTTGGTGGCACATGGCATGGAGCTCAACGTTGTGAATTCGTGAATTATGAGAAGATACTTGAATACCCCCAATTTGGTCTCCACATGGAAATTAAAATGGTTATGAGTCAGGGATCTACTCTCTGAGTCTAAGGCAAACTTACAAAATCACGAAAATTATTTTGTAGAATATACTTTATTTTGCATTTAGTATGTATACATTCCTACAAATAACATTTGAAATTAATAAATATATGTACAGTTTTGACTTTTTAATATAAACTATTTTCAATACAGATAAAACAGTAAAGCATATTCAAGATATCTTGTTAAAATTTGTAATAAAGATGGAAAAATCAAAATTTTGGTAAAATGGACGGACTTATAATATTACTTTTGGACGGATTATTTCCCAAAATAAACATTTGGAAAGTAAGCTTGGTAATTAGAACAGCAGTCCCTAAAGGTGCTATACAAGGTAGCTTCAAATAAACCAATTCTAAAACAGCTTATCTCCCTCAACATTTCTTAGCTAAGGTTCCTGGATTGAAATATGTTACAAACTGAAACCTTTAACATTCTAGCAAAAATTATGTTTGGTCTGACAATATAATTACAACACTGTTGAAGTGGAGACTTCTTAAAGGTTGTAAGGCATATATTTAGATATGTTATAAAACTGAAACCTTTAACATTCTAGCAAAAATGATGATTTTTTTTCATTCTGTTTGCATGGTCCGACAATATAATTACAACACAGTAGCTGAAGTGGATATTTTTTAAAGGTTGTAAGGCATACATTGAGATATGTTATAAACTGAAACCTTTAACATTCTAGCTAAAATGAGGATATTTACCATTCTGTTGGGTCCAACAATATAATTACAGCCAGTAACTGAAGTAGAGGTTTTTTAAAGGTTGTAAGGCTCTTGATAGTTCATTGAGACTCAAGATTCCAGCAACTCCACCCTTCAACATGTGCACATTTATAAAGCAGTCTTTAAATTTTAAAGGGCTGCATTGCATGTAAAGATTGCTTTTTTATCAGACATAAAGTGATTTTCGCTGGCATTCTGAACTCACCATTCTGGCCGTTTCATCACACATGCTCTCAATCATGAGCATATCATGCTGTTGAGCAACACACTTCTCTTTTACAGAATAGAAACTAATTCAAAAACATGGACCTTCAATGTTTGAATCCTCTAAAGGTCCTTGCAATGGATTTATCCCTGGGGGGACACTCATATATGAAAGTGACATATGATACCAAGCATCTTGAAAGTCTTTCGGTGACAAATTGGGTTAAAAAGGGGTTCTTTCATTGACAAAGTGCAAAAAAATTGGGGTCTTTGGACAAAATTCACAAAAAAGTAGGATCTTTCCAGGTCAAATTGACCAAAAGTTTGCAAAATTTCGACGAATTTTGCTACTTTTTTGGATGATTTTTGCCAATTATGACAAATTTTGCGAATTTTTTGAAAAATTACATAATGTTAAGAAAGGTTGTTTTTATGATAAGGAATTTAAAACATAGGGGGTAATTGAGTATATAGGGGGTTTTTTTTGGTGAGAGGACAGCAAAAAAAAGAGTGATGTCTTTTTGGTGTTTTGGTGACACATGGCACGGAGCTCAAAGTTGAGTGCCCCCCACCCCCCCGAGGATTTATTGTTTGTTGTCAAATCTGAACTCCTTGTTAATACCATCAAGACTGCAGGTTACGTAAGTGTGTATTGAGTTTCTTTTCCTTATTAAGTAGATTGGTACTGTGTTTCTTGTAGGCATCATATTCCTGTTAAAAACAAATAAACAAAAGAATAAAAAAAGAATGTACAATGAAATCATTGAAAACTTCTTTGAAGATCATATTGTAAAAATTCTATTGTTGTTTCAAATAATTCTCGGATACAAAAATTTAGATCCCAGCGTAGCACAATTGTGTGTGCATTTTACGCGAGCACATACGGCCTTAGCGGGAACACTGCATGCACCTTATATATGATATTGACCCTAGAATGTGCAAAATAGTTCTTACTAATTTGATATCCTTGAAGGCTCTGTCTACATCATCCCTCTCCTTTCGTAATTTGATGACTTGTAGATTGGCTGACACCTGTGCCGCTTCTCTCCTGTCGAATCAAATAATAATCAATGATTTCAGTTAGAACCCGAGATTTTTGATTGATCCCAATGTACCAATAATGTCAGATATTTCATGTGTGCAATCTCACCCTTTTCCTGGGGATCACTCAGCACATAAGTGGCTACCCATCCGCATCCACAGCTCTGCAAAAAGGACCCTAATGTCGTATTTTGAAAAAGCCAAATCCTCCCCTAAATGGTGTAAAACACCAGAAATACACTATCAATGGTGTATAATACTGCAGGTTTTGCACACCTAAATGACATGATTTGAACGATTAATTAGACATTAGCTGAAACGAAATAAACTGACATTTAAGGTAAAATATGGGATAATATTGAAATAAAAAGCCACAAAAGAAGAAAATATTTAGTGAAAGATAAAATTAGCAAATATTTTTGGAATTTTACCCTTAATTAAATGTCGTCGGACATGTGTCGTTTATATATCCTGAAGGCTGATTGTGTTGGGATTGGATACTATCATTGTGATGTGTATGACGTAGGTCTGCTTCCGGCTAAAGACCACTATTTCCAAGCTCTATATGGTCATATTGTTACGGGGGAAATCAGCTTGTTTGACCGTTTGACATAAATTTGGGAAAAAAGTTCCCAAGACGCTACTTTTGGGCAATAAATCAGTTCAGAAGCACCTATGTTGAAAAACCTGTGCAGCACATACCTACCACACAATTAATTCTGCTAGCAAAACATGTCTAATTTTGGGGAAAAATATCTTATTTTTAATCCATTGAACAATTGAACAAAGGGAAAGTTGGTAAAAAGCTTAAGACAAGTACAAAATGAGCAGATCAGCCAATTATCAGTCAGAGACAAGATTAAGCAAGCTCAGAACAAGCTAATTCAAGTACATAACAAGCACTCACACCTTCATTTTTTTGGGCTACATTGTTCTCTCTGACCACTAATTATCTGCATTAAATGGTATATCGCCTAAAAAGTAATTTCTATGTAAATTTATTGAAATGCCCTTTTTCTCAATATAAGTGTTATTGGTATGTGGTATCATTCCTTAAATACAGTGTTGCCAGCTGGGTTTATTTATTTGTTTAGGCTCTCCAATCTTGGTTTGTGCTTAATGATTACTTGTTTTTGTGCTTGTTTCGGACTTGCTTTCTGCTTGTTTTCAAGTGTTTCTTTTGTTCAACACCATTCATAAAGAAGACACTTTTTCCAAAACAAGACGTCTTTATGTTGGTAGTGTTGTTTGAGTATCCAGCACACTTCTGGGGATCTTTCATTTTCAATCAAATTGTGTGAGTTATTTTTTTTTTCTATGGTGAAGGCCCGGAGGGTGGGGAGGGTAGTGGGGCACTCAAGTATATTGCTGCAGGCATAGCGTGACCAAGAAAAAGGTGAATTAGGGTTGTTTTTTGAGGACAAAAGGGTATATTAGGTGACACCTTTTAGGGTATCAAAAACAGCCATTTTAGCTAATTTTCAAGAAATAGGGTATTTTTCAAACCCTGGTGTTAAAACGATAACAGTAAATTCCCGATAATTTAGGGTATGAATGGATGAAAAAGGGTACATTTTGGCTTCAGAAACAATCACCCTTTAGGGGGTGTTTTGAAAAACTGTGGTCACGCTATGCCTGCAACATTATACTTGAGTGGAGGAGGGGTAGAAATTGCAAAATAATTGGTGTGTCAAGCATACCAATGCAATACTAGTCCAAAATGGATGATAACTTACTCAAATTTGTCCTCCATCCTTTTGACTTCCCTCTCAGCTTCCTTGACCTTATCTTGTAGCAATTTGATTTCTTTCTGCTTTTCCTATAACATAAGCAAAGTCAAAAGAAAATCACTGCATATTATCTATTTTTGTATACTGACAACTGCTCCTAGAAACAGTCAAAATAAACAGGGGTTGCACAACTTTGACAGACTGTGTGTGGGACAACTCAGAGAACCGGCAACTGAGATTTCTGGGCCATGTTCTTCGGATGCCTATGGATGAACCATGAAAGGAGTTTGCACTGTATATTCCTCCACATGGGAAAAGAAAACCAGGAAGGCAGCGAACTCTTTTTTCTCAGATACATTAAATAGCTGTTGGGAGACACAGACAACATGATGAGCCCTGACAAACTGTCTGAATTAGCACAGGATCGTTGTGGTTGGAGAAAGCTTGTAGTCGCTTGCTCCCCAGTCGACAGATGATGATGTGTGGGACAGTGCTGGGACGTCTTCTGTTATTACTATACCTCATAAATATTTATTAGGAAACCACAAAATACAATTGGTCAGTAAACCTGATGCGCATGACAGTATATTGTCTACTTCCCCTAAACAGCGCATAATGCCCACGCAGGGAAAAAATTGACAAACTATCCGGCGCACTCCGTAATCATATCACTTATCAGTTAGAAATTCAAACGGGGACTGAAAAAAATGGACATTTTTTGGGAGATTTTTTGATGTGTTAACACCACATTCAGTGATGTATTCATGAGATACCCCAAAACACCCCTGTATCGCATATATGCCATAAGTCGAAGCTCTTTTTCTTATATATATTAAGAACCTAACAGTATAGCGCCACCCAAAATCAGACACATAAATGAT
>JXSR01S069335.1:4435-14779 GCA_000969725.1 Ophiothrix spiculata
CCCCCCCCCTTCGTAGAACTAGGGTTAAATGATTAACTTTTAAGCTATATATGGTTACATGCTTTAATTGTAGCTCCGGATATCAAACCTGACACAAACGAACTTCTTCAAATAGACACTTACCCCTCCAGACACGAACATAATATCACTTATTTCATTGATGAAATGACATTTAGAATAGACCTATTATTATGATTATATCTAGCACAGCTAGTTGAAACAAATCTGTCAAATTTCAAAACACAAAATGACTATTTTCAGTCCACTTTGACAAAAAACATGTTTAAAAAAACTTATACTGTTGTTGTTTAAATTGGTTTATTAGATATGACTTTTTTTCTGTGCCAAAAAATATGTTCGTGGTGATAACCACGTTTGTGAAGGTATTCATCGGGCTCAAACGGCAACACATTGACGATGATGATCACAAAAGGTGCTGCATATCAATTAGAAGTCAAATGCCAATACACAGATACAAGGCTCATTTTCCGAGAATCCGTGCAACTTTGCAATTTTCGTGTCACTGACATATATATATCTTGTTTAAAATTTCATTATAAATGATTTAGTTGTTAACTTTGTAAACAAGAGTCACATTAGTAACATGTATTAAATTAGAAGTTGAAACATGCCGGGATATAGCAAAAAATATTAATCCAAAAATGTGATACCCTTGTTTTAACCATGTCGCCAGCCATGTTGCGTTCTATGCAGTGCAGCTCACTCTTTTCACGTACATGCGGGTCACATACAATGTTTACTTTTTAACAGTCAATAATGCCAACAGATACGTTATTTTTTCTTTCAAATAGTCAAGAAAGTGTAGAAATAATCATGATAAATGGATGTTACCAAATGTGTTCAAATAAATGGTGTTGTATAATATATTTAGAAAACAAAAATATGTTTTTAAAGTAAAAATGTGCAAGCATATTAATGTCGAAACAGCCATATGTTACCCTAGTGCCGCAACATATACGTTATGTATATTTCATTCCCCCTCGTGAAAATACAATGCATTATAAAGGAAATGCTATACCATATTTAACTATAATTGTGAAAGCTTACTCATCGAGTGTTAAGTTTGTAAGTATGCAGTTTTGCCCATTAACGTACGATTTAGTAAAGAACCAAACAGATTCGTAATGACAGATACGTTATCTCAAAGAGTATGGAATACAATGGTAAATAAAAATCAAATCTCACATGCACTGTTTATTCTCCAAAAACCATAAGAGTTTATGATTTTTATGTTTTTCATGATTTATTAGTAGTTGAAATTTTAAAATTTCTGAGACCAAAGTTGCATGCTTTATCGGAGAAGAGCCACGTAAGTGAAACGGTATCGGCAGGTGTACCATGGCATTGTTCCTGCATAGTGCAGTGTGTACATGCATATTACGATGATAATACATAGCATGCAATAGCTGCAATGCACAAGCTGTATTCCGCTATACCGCCAGACTGAGTGTCCCCCAAAACCAGGAGTCCGGGTCTAATTGAACTACACGGAATAAGTTGCAATCGATGATTTATTGATCGCACATGTACAATTACGTGATAGGCTAAAGATCTCCATATAGTTGTTTGTTGGGGATCTTGTCTTCCCAGCTTACATTGAAAACAGATCGCAACATCCTGGTATAATAGCCATCAAGGGATTTACTGATCTTTTTGGTTAATGTCTATATTTCAGCTCCATAAAAGAGCAAACTTTCAACAGAAGCGTCAAACAGGCGTTCTTTGATATTTCTAGGAAGATTTGATTTCCACAATGTTGAAAGGACATTGCAGGACTTCCAGGTAAGAGCTTTTCTAACCTGGATATCTTTCTGTGTGCTGCCAATCCATGGCCCAAGGTATTTAAAGTCACTCACAGACTCCAGTTTACTGCCACCAACTGTGTGTTATTTCAGCATCCTGGTGTTGATTGAAGAACATGCATTTGGTTTTGCTAGCATTTATATGGAGCCCTACTTGAAGTACAGCAACCGCTTTAAGGAGCTTCTGTGCCTGGTCTACTGTATTTTAGATGAGCCCAAAGATGAGCTAGATGAGCTTAAATTTACATATTAGCGGTGTTATGATACTGTCTAGTACATTAAACTCAAATCAATTCGAATACGGACAACTAAATATTTTGCATTTGAGTAAAAAGAAGTAGGGAAATTATGCAGTATGCACATTATGCAGTATGCACAAATAAATTTAGATTTATAGCAAAAATGACAATGAAAGAAGCCAATCCCATAGTTATTAATGTGTATCTGTTTAAATGTCATTTAAAAACATTATAAAACAGCTGGATATGTAAGGAAAAAATATGTAATGAATAAATAAAAAAAAAATAATAAAATAATAAATAAAAATAATAAAGATAAAAATTATAAAAATGAAGAAATAATGATAAATAAATAAATAAGAAAAATGACAAAAATGACAAAAAAAGGACAAAAAAAATAAATAAGGAAAAAATCAAATCACGCGCTATTGATTGAGCGTGAATACCATGGACGAGGCGCTATGTTATATGCTCTGCGTCAGCATTGAGCACTCTGAAATAACATTTTGTGCTTAGCTTCAAAGCATTCTCTGAGCCCAATCAAATGGCATATTCGATAAATGCTATGGAAGATTCAAAAGTTAAAGAAATGAAGAAGAACAAAAAACTTTGACAACTCTAAATTAAAACATCGTCTGACTTGGGTTACCACTTGGTAACACCTCATTTTTGTTACAATTGTAGGCCTGTGTACTTTATAAATGTCAATGATATTTGAAACATTTATCTCATCTTTCAAATACAAAACTGGTTTAACTGCAGATTAATTTGAAACCCAATCTATATTGTTTGGTACAATTTCAGACACAGAGTGTTTATATTACGAATAAGATTGAAGATGAATTGTTCAATCCTAATTTGCCGTCAGCAAACTTATAAATTTGAATATGAAATGTTTTGTCATGTTTTTAATCAGTGTTCCATCTATAGGTTTCACTAAATCAAATCAAAGCTATTACTGGGAATCTAGATTTAATAAAAGAAAAAAAAATATTGCAGTGGCAAACAATAAAATACTATTTAAGATTTAAAGCATACTACACCTTAATTGTAACCGTTGCCCCGATCAAAACATATATACCGATTGCATTGCATTTATATTATATTGCTATGCATTATTAATAAATACGTTTCATTCCATAACAAAGGTTACCAAAATGTTTTTGACCTATATTTTGAATGAAACTTTGATTGTTTCTAGATTTGTAGCAACCCTTGAAGAACATTCAAGCACATTCAAATTTAAGGCATCAACATATTAGAAAGCACAGTAACGTTTTTAAGGCTGGGATAGACCTTCAAATGGCATAAACCGTTCCTGTACTCTAACTCTCAAACTAATTGCATAAACTATATAAATAAAAGTATAAATTGTTGGAAGTAGGTTGTTAACCTAAACATGATGATGATATCAGTTTTTGACCAATATATTTTTTTTGCTTCCAACAATTTCTGGAAAGCTTAACTAAAATTAATTTGCATTTGTGAAATGTTGAACTAGCTCAAATGTTTTTCTTAATGTCAGAAATAGGTAAAAATTAAAAAAAAAATTCCCGCTGCTGCCACCAAAATGGCAATTTTTCAAAAAATAAGATAAAAATAGAGAATACAGGGGAGATTGTGATTTTCACGGGGAGGGTTCTCAAGAAAAATTGTACGGGGGTGTGCGACGGAGACTTTGCGATAAGGACCGTACCATTTAAAAATAAATACTGGGGATTTATAGTGCGCTATGCCTCCCAGATTTGTAATTCCACTTGGCCTCTGCACACCTTGATCAGTCCACATACGCACCATCGCTGCTCACTGTTGTTTGAAGCGGACATTTATTCATTTTGTAACGAAATTTAAAAATTTACTTTAAAAAAAGTTGAAAAAGTTGTACAAATAGCTGTTATGTATTGCAAAATAACGTTTTTAACCTATTCTCAAAGTTGAATTCACCTTGGTTGCAATTTAGGTACTTTAAAGCCTAATTTTTTGGTATTTTAAGTGAATTCAGATTTGTGCCAAAAAAGAGGGCGCTATACATATTTCAAATTATTGATTATCCTTAATTATCGATTATGCTTTTGATTTGTGAAAATTTTGGTTGAAAATTATGAGCAAACTGTTCTTGACGTCAGAAGTTTCATTTGCACATCTAATTTTTGTTGTACATAACAAAATATCCCTTCTACATCTTGAAATAAATTTTTATGAATAGCGCCATCTATTTTGACATTACCATATAAAATGTCCCCATTTTTATAGGGTTCAAACAACAGTGTGCTCGGAGCAGCTCCCCGAGTTTCGTACGAGTTTCCACGAGACAATTAGCAGTTAGTTCCTTGTCCAAGGGAATGTCAAGCACACTCAATTTTTTTGGCACCAGCGGGGTTCAAACTCGGGACCTTCTGCACCGCGTGATTTAAGTCCACCTGATTACTTTATTTGGGGTTATCTCAATGGCAGAGTGTACACTATTCCGCCAGAGCTTAACACAGAACATTAAAATCAGGAAGATTTACCCTCGTCTAACCCCCTAAGGGTTTTCCCCGCAGCATAAAACGCAACAGTCATTTTAATGAAAAAATATGGGGACAACCTAAGGTTAGGTTAGGGTAGGCCGTCAAAGTTGGGGTGTGTGTGTGTGGGGAGGGGGTGCAACTCGTGACATTTGGGACAATTGTAAATCGCCATTTTGAAAAATATATGATGCATGATACTATGAGGCTTAAACTTGGAGGGCATGTTAGAATTACCATTTTCCTTTTTTATTTGCAAAAAACCTAATGAAATTCCCTTATTCATATGGCTAGTTCAACTTGCATGTGAGATTGCAAGGTTATCTTGACGAATGATTAACCTAAAGTTCAAGTAAAATTTACATGGACTCGGATGTATGTAAAAAACAGACTTTCATTGGCATTTGTTTTGGCATAATTTAAGGTACACTGTTAGAAATATATTTAAAGAAGACATGTAGGCTTTAACCCTTGTCTTGCCCAGGTAAATTTTGTAACGTTTGTTATAAAGGGGGGAGGGGTGGTTACCACCCCATATGAAATTGAAATTTAACCGACATAATTTAGGTTGTTTGGTACCATTGTATAAGGTAGGGTATCTTCTTTTTATTGATACCAAAATCATGAAAATCAGCCAAGTCGTCATAAGTACTTCCGAGTCGGAAAATCACGATTTTTGTCAAAAATGGCAAAAAAAAAATTAAAATGGTGAAATGGTGTTTCTAATGTTCTGTTAGTTTTAGGTCCATAACATGAAAGTATTTTTCAAAATGGCGACTTGAAATATTATGAGGTGGCAACCACGCGGTACCCCCTTACCTTCAGACTTTGACGGAACACCTTAACCCATCTGAAGGTGATACTTACGATTTTTTTCGATAAAATAACCGTAAAGGATAAACTTGCAGCTATAAGTCGTATTCGTTTGCGTTTTTATGCGACAGGTGAATCATCCGTTAGGGGTGGGTGGTTGGTAACCAACCCATCCCCCTTGGTAAGACAGGGGTTAAGTCACATCTTTGTAATAGTACAATGTGTGCGTTTTGTATTTTTGTTTCATCACCGTAATTTTTTAACAAGTTGCAGTTTAAGATATGTGAGTTGTAGCTGCCAGTACCCAGTAACTGGTCCATTTTTAGAGTGTACATAAACATTCTATGTCACGTAGATCAAGTTGTTTCTTACAAATCCGTACTTACATACATGTATGCCACAACAGTACACCGAGTCTTTTAGAGAGACATCAAGATACGATTTGTGTTGTAGCACTTTTAGAAAAAAAGAATGTGGAATTTTGTCATATTTCTTATCATAGTTTCGACAATAACCTGCCTTGATACTGTCAGTGCAGACGAGCAATGTCCACCATTCTGGACTAAGTTTCAAGATAACTGTTATCGATATTTTGGTTCACGATCGACATGGCTTAACGCTGAATTACAATGTCGGCGGATGATTGCATGTAATGCAACGTCTACAGCGCACTTGGTGTCAATACATAGTCATGTAGAAAATGACTTTGTTTACAATTATTGGCAGTCTTCCCTTTTATCTGGATCTTCATGTACAAACGACAAACACCTTTGGATAGGATTCAGCGATATCATAGTCGAAGGGACATGGGTATGGACTGATGATACGAGTACAGGCTACACATTGTGGGATTCAACTCAACCCAACAGCGGAAGTCAAGATTGTGCAGTAATTTATTCTCCTGTCATTTTTGAAGATACATGGCATAGCACATCATGTGAAGGAAATTTTCCGTTTATTTGTAAATACTGATTCATGTAAAGTTAACTATACATTCACATTCTAAAAAAAAAAGTTTGATGGTGGTGTTTCTTTATTAATCGAAGTGAAAAATTGTACTACACTGACTGTACGTCAAAGTTTTACTTTAAAGTACAAGAGTTACCATATGGAATTGCAACCTGTTTTGAAATCCCAAATCACATAGTACTGTTATTGCTACCACTTTATAAATCGCTATCTGAATCGTGTTTGCTGGCTAATGGTAGCTCATTGAATTTCGCCCTCTGTGGAATTGTTAACAATAATAGTCTTCTTGCAGATTTGGATTGTGCAACGATATAAGTTGTCTTCGAAGGCAGTTTGGTGTAAACTAGTATATAGGTTTCCTTAACAGTGTTCATCTTAACCAGACAGCGGAGATCATGACTCTACCTGGGCTGTGCATCTATAACTCGTCAATGCTTAATAATACATCACATAGCAAGATATGAAAATTATCTAATATTTTGCTAACATGGACTGATCCTTTTCCACCACTGTTTGATCACTAATAATATATAGCCATTTAATGCTAAAGGCATATATTGGTGGCGCTATTTCTATAAATCAAGTTTCCTGGTTTTAAGAAGCTATAACCCTTAGTGTTGACAATTGCCACATTGGATAAGGTCAAGGAGACCAAAAGTAATTTTATTTCATGTGAAATTCACGCAACAAATATTCAATTTATGCAATATGCATATAATTAATTCCAAAAAATGAATAGCGCCACCAATAATGAAACTTCAAAATATGGGCTAAAAATCATGTTTTTTTAAATCTAAAATGAGCATTTTTTTTAGATAAAATGTGAAATTAAACCATGGAAACAAATATTACAGTTCACCACCTAATTCCAGAACCAATTTAAACACTTTTAAGGGCCTGTAGTTGTTGTAATAGTGCATTAGTGTCGAAAAATTAATAAATGGACCCATCAAACAGTAATGTTTCTTTTTTTTTTTTTGGATAAAAGACAAATATATCCCTAAAAAGAAATTAGCCCTATACTTATACTGATATAAAAAGCCACAACAAAACTCTATAAATCGGAAAACAACCAAAATTTAAGCAATGATCAATAATTACCTTCTGTATTCTACGACACGTAAGGTAACCAGTGGATTAAAAGAAATGTACCTTATGTGGCATATGATGGCGCAAAAGAGTTTTGAGTAGGATTGTTCTCATTAAACAAGCTTATAGGCAAAAAATAATTTATTGGACAGTTTAAACAGAAATTCAGAGTGCAGGGCCCCATTGTTTGTAAATGCAACTCGTATTATAGATTTTTTGTTAAAATTGTCCAATAAGTTATTGTTTGGCCTATAGAACAAAATGGACGCTGATCTTGCAAAATGTTGAATAAATGGCATCTAAAGTATAAGTAGGGTGAAAAAGTCAAATTTCGTTTTTCACCAAATGAGAAAAAAATCACAGATTCGAATATTGCTCAACACAGGATTAATTATGTATATTTTAAGACCATAAAATTATACATGTTTCAAAGCTTATATTACAAGGATACCAACTATACAAATAATACTGACTTTATACAGGGTGTGTGAAAATTATACAGGGTGTTAACTGAAAAAATTTGTGTTGATTTTACTCTGTTCATACACCTCTTTTATTCTAAACACTTACCAACATAAAAGAAAAAAGGTATTGATTTATAATAATGAAACATAGGGCTATGAATTAGAAAATAGAACTGTTCTCACAAAATGTCCATACGATGAATTATACAGGGTGGTTAAATGATACATTTTAAAAGGATTTTGTGCCTGCATAAGATATTTGGTGATTTCTTTATATGTCTGCGCAATAGATAGAAGTAATAAAATGCTTGAGACACAAGTAACACTCAACTTTCTGCTTACTATAACCATTTTGCCGGGTTTTTTTTTGTATACAGGGTGATTCAACATGCATTATCTCATTAATTAACCTGATCCAATAGACTTTGCTATATTTAAAGAGTTTGTTCCCGAAAGGGCCCAAATCCACTTTTGGTCATAACTGGGTTATTGGTGCCATAGTGTAGTACTAATAGAAGAAGTTTAATGCAACCAAGCCTTTTTTCCCAAAAGTTGCTTTCATAGATCTGAGTTTACCAGTACACAATAATCTGACTTTCTCAGAACTTTGAAAAGTTGATTTAGGCCCTATTGGAAACAAACTCTTCATTTGTTTACTGTTAATCCGTTCTTTTATGGTATTATGCATTAAGAACAAAACACTTCTGTTATTCATCAACGTTTTCACAATTTACGAAACTTATTATGCAAATTTTAACCTTTAAACATTCTTGAAACTAGCTGTGGAAATACCTTGAAACTGATAAAAGTTAACTATATTCAATACATCACCTACCATTAACTTTTTGGCATGAAGAGATATTTTCGTTTGCCAATAAAAAGTGTGCGAAAAATTATTCTTGTAGGATTTCAACTTAAGGCGTGACGACTTTCGAAAGATTAGTAATTTTTCACAATTTATGTGCAAGTCAATGGACTTTTCCGCCACCCTCTTTTCTGCCACCGCATCTCCCGTTGACTCGGCTCACATTTTGAACCATAGATCTCAAAATAATAGTTCAATTGTCTTGGGAGTTTTTGCATTTGAAAGACAATTAAATTGCCCACATTATGATACCAAACTTGTTGAATCAAACTACACTTAATTACGTAAAGAGCGTTTTTTATGTTACATCTCCCAGTATTGACACGATGACAAATTCATGGCTTATGATCATAGCTTAAGTTTTGAAGGACAACTATGCCGGAAAGTGCAAATATTCACGGTTAAGTAATGACTATAATGTAACGTTGCAATCGAACGGCCAATAACGAAAAGCAAGGTGTCATTTTAAAGCTTAATTTATAATCTTTAAGATCAGACCAAACAAATCAATTTTCATTTTTGTAACATAATGTGATTTTACCTCACTGATTGAGGCCTCGTTTGACTATGTTTGGAGTTGAGAAAAACAATTACAGTCATCAATTAATTTTCTCTGCTATCTTTTTAATATATAAATACATCATAGTATAGAGGAAAGTAGTAAAAATAACTGACCCTGAGGTGTTTGGTGCGTTTGACTACTAAATTGTTCATTTTCAACGTTGTTTGAAATAATGATAATCTGCCTTGTACTCGTGTAACTTAAATCAAAGGTCGATAGAGCTGATGTAACGTAATTATGTTCCAACAGAAATTCTACACCAACTAAGTGTTTATTTACTGAAAACGTGCATATGAATACATATTCAATGTTTAAAGCTAATTGAGTTTTATTAACTTGTGGTATCAAATATATTTCAGCTGTTTCATGGTCATGATTATTTTCCACCATGAGCACCGTTTGATTTCTGCCGGTACCGTATGACATGATGTGATGCGATCATACAACATTTGTCGAACACGGCAAATTATAATTTGAAATATGAACAAAAACAACGAAAGAAGAACAGTTAACCTCGTTTTCAAAAATATTTGTTCACTTATTTAATTTTTCATTATATACCAGGTGAGTCAATAAAAACACAATAATTAGATGGAAGCCGTATTGTAAGAACAAAAGCGAGTTGAAGTAAATAATGTTTATTTCTAAATAGATCATGAAATTACCTTTCAAATGGTAAAAGAATGGGATAATAAGATTCATTCTTCAAAACCAGTAGATTGACTTACGTTTGACAGTTTCGTATACTCGGTCAGTATACTTCATCAGAAATGCGATGATCCAGCTTCTGACTCCCGACGACGACCTGTTGGTGGCGTCCTTGTGAAAACTGTAATCGAACATATATTGGTGAGACAGGTCGACGCTTTAGTACGCGGCTCAAGGAACATAAGAGTGACACGGAAAAATTAGAAGCATCCAAAAAGAACTATACGCGCCATTCCAAAAAAATATCTGTCAGTGAACAATCTAAATCGGCTGTCGCTGATCACGCAGTTCAAAACAACCATGTG
>JXSR01S069335.1:35217-56814 GCA_000969725.1 Ophiothrix spiculata
GTTTAGATAAATCAGGAAAAGGTAGGTTAATGCGTTGCAATAACCTACTTTCTACGATTTCTTACCATCATTTAAACTATAAAGGGGAAAAATAAACGATGATAAAAAAGACAGCATGCTCGCATGAGTACTTTTTAATGATTTTTGTTCAGATGTCAGAAAAACTTGGCTAAATAGCGACTGATGAAAGGTAATGTGAATATGTGTTAAAAATTCAAAATTAATACATTATGTATTTGAAATTTGGAAGTTTAGAAAGGAGAACATGTCTTATCTTGCATTCAAGCAATTGTTAAAATAAATAAATCTGATGCTAAATAACTGGGTCGGAATAATAGCAGTTGTAGCTAAAGGAGAGAAACAAATATAATTTGAAAAATAGGTTAATAGATCAATGATTAAATTTAAAACACTGTTGCTTGAAGCGAACATTTATTATTTCAAAATCATAGATTACTTCACAAGTTGTACAAATATCTCCAAAGTGTTGCCATTACACGTTACTTGCCTTAAACTTTTGTACCACTGATTTTGACATTTCACTGGTAATAAATCATCCAACATTTAGCCCACCCACTACTATGTGGTCTACTTTGAGGGTTGTGAAGGACACAATGATACCCTCAAGGCATATTCATGTCCTTCAAGGGATGAAAATTGGTAACTTACTGGGTTGTGGGTTAAATATTGGATGATTTATTACCGGTGAAATGTCAAAATCAACGGTATAAAAGTTTAAGGCAAGCAACGTGTAATGCAGAATAAAGTTGTCAACCTTTTTGCAAAAATAAGGATGCTATATATTATGATTAATTGATTACTCTTGATTATGGATTATGTTTTTTTTTTTTTTTTCATTTATGAAGAATTTGGCTAAAAGTGAATGAAATATTCTTATAATATCATATGCTTCATTTGCATGTCTAATTTTGTTTTACATAACAGCGTATTTCTTAAAATGATTTTTTTATAAAAGGCGCCATCTATTTTGACATTTACATTTAATGTCCCTATTCAATAGGGTTCAAACAAGATTAAAGAGAAAATAGCTAATGCCTTTAATAGATCTGCTTTGAATTCTGCATTTTGGCAACAACAATTACACAAAATTTCATGTATAATAATAGTAATAATTCCGGCATTTATATTGCGCCTTTTCCAGTGGATACAAAGCGCTGGCCGTTATTATTACGCCGTAACAAGGGAATCGTCAGAACCATTTCGCTTTAAACTAGGCCATTTGCGGCCAATGACCGAAGGCGCAGACCTATCAGCACTTAGGTTGTGATATTCCCCCTAAACGGCTCCCAAATGCGCTTAGGTCGACGAGGCAAGTGTGATAAAGTGATTTGCCCAGGTTCACAACACATTGGCACTAGCGGGGCTCGAACTCACAACCTTCCGTTTATGAGTCCTGCACTGTTCCGCTAGGCCACACGCGCCCACAAATTCGGTATTCGGTGAGCAAATCGGTTACTGATCAAGAGTTTCTCAAGTTAGAAATGTATGTTACCTTTTTGAACTTTTATACTAAAAACAATTTGCTTATACATTGTCTGCAATACTTCTATTCAACACATTCGTTTTTTTAAGAGGTCACGTTCTCTACGTTTTTTTAATCTAAAACCGTGAACAAGACGCAAAAGACGTGGCTAACGCAGGAAGGACGCACGTTGATCGAACGATGTAAGTACGATATGCGAATGACTCGAACGTGCACAGAGTAAGTACATGTATATACCTAGTGCTTCCAACGTACGAACTCCTTGCAACTGGAATATAACTACGAGGGTCATTTAGAATTGACAAAAATATAGTTACGACTGTCACCTACACATGGTGCAACAATCATACAAATATCTTTTCCAGATTTCTGTCGGTGACCTGAAAACCACAGTAAGTTTCGGTACACCGGAAACGGACAAATTGTGTGCAACATTTTTAAAAGTGGCTCAAGTACAGTATATTGAAAAGGCTATAATATAGCCATGTAGTATTGCTATACAGTGAACATTTTATAAACATAAGCATGAACATACAATTATGCGGGATGATTAAGAAAGCTGACCAAAGCTGAAAATATTGGTCATTGAAAAACATAACAATGATAGAAACAAATAGCCCCTGCATCAGTAATATCAAAATCACAAAAAATTGATTTTAATAAAACAATATGTGAAATGATAGCATTATGGAGCGTTATTTTTAAAACACTTTTATGGTAGATACCAAGGGGAACCAAATTCAATTGTTTGACTGAAAATGTGGTAAAATGCCTTTAACTGTTGTTTTTTAACATAAAACGCACTCGGAAAAGTCAAGGTACAAAGAAACACATTATGCTGATATTCGTAACCTGAAAGGGTACAAGACATCCTTTCAAATATTGGGATTCTGGGTAATTTCTATCTTAGTTTACTTGATCATTGACAAATGACTTGTTTGACTGTTAGGTATACTTTAGTTTCCAATTTGTTCTGTAACTTACATAAATTTTGGGTATACAGATGGTTGGTCATACATAAGCTGCACACATAATTTCAGGTGTAATGTCATTAGATATTACACCGTTTCAGGTGTATCAAGTGACCTACAAAAATCTAGATTAGCTATTGATATGATGGCTGTACTATGTATAGGAGACATTCTTAGCTATATTTGTGTCAATTTCCAAGTAGCTACATTTAATTGAACAAAAGTTATGATACAACAGGTAGAACTTTTTGAATGACCCTCGTATAAGGAAAACATACTTACATGTACACATACGATACACGCATGGTGTCCGTACGCACTAAGTGCGTCGTCCGCAGAGCAATTTGCTTTGGGACAAATGACAAAAGAAAAACGCACATTGGGCGCACGTGTCAGTACCGAGCACGTGCAAAACGAACTGACGTTTAATCGGTAGCTCGAAAGTGACCAGCGCGCAGAGAAAGTTCCTCATGCACTAAAACCAACAAACCACTACGCGTATCTACGTGCTCCGAAATTCGCACGGAGTCGGTATCTTCAACATACGGGTCTCAAAATTGTGCCTACGTTTTTGCACGCAGACAGCACATACGTGCATGTACGACTGGTTGTGACCACCGCATGACCTATAAATTATAATATATTCTCATGCAACACGAAATATATTAACATTTTAAATTCTAATTATTTTGTTTTCTTTGAACTCTATTTTCAATTTAATAAATCTTAAGCGTCAAAAAAAAAAAAGGATGAGTTCAATAAACACCAAGTAATAAAATTGTCAACTAAATTAAATAGATCGGAAATTTGCAATGGAGTCATTGTACTGTTATCCGCAATCTTGATACCTATCGGCTTGTGGATCTCTGTTCCAGTTTTTTATGATGTTTACACTACGATGTTGTCACATCAAACACAGCTATCATATTATAACATATACCCCTAGGTGAAAAGTGACATTGTTGTATTATTTGTTGGAGATGGGACACGGCACTGACCGTACCACAGACAGTTTGTAATTTGGAATCGAATTAGTTAGCGAAATTCGTGATGTTACTGATTTAATTAAATTGTTAACTTTAATATGACTAGAACGTTAACGATGTTTGCTTGTAAACGTACTAAACGTACAAAAGCTTCACATACTGAACATGTGTTAAACGGACTACTAACGTCTGGATAACGAATTGAATGTGTACATAACAGCTGAGCATAGGCCAAAAATCACGTCCAAGGTCGAATTTCTAATTTTATCAGAAACGTTACCTTCGAGAAGCGTATTCTATCCTATCAATCAGGTTTTAACATTCAAAACATAAGAAAAATGTGTTTAAATCAAGATAAAAAAAACTCCTCTCTCCATTCAAGTTTTACTATGAACAAAAACTTTGAACTCGATTTTCTCAGAACTCGGGACATTCATTTCACCAAAAGCAAAGGTTTTGTACTTTCCCACAAGACATTTAAATTGACAATCTGCACAATAAATCGGACCGGGATGTAGTGAGCTAAGAGATCATTAGCTTAGAGATCAATGGAATCAATGCAATCTTAGCATCGGATTAAAAATTTGAGACCGTCCATCCCAAACCAGCCGTAAATGCAGCAATGTCAATTTCACTATTTTAGATATTTGCAGAGATTTAAGGATTAAAATTGATTCCTCAATGAACATCACTTAATTTCTAGAAGTCAAGTTATGGTCCGTTAAAGGTTGTCAGGGAGTAAAATTTATACCTGTTTTATATGTCTTCTTTTAAATTCTATTTTATTGTTTTCTTAACCTTTCCATCTTTCTGATTTTTGGGTTTATTTGCATGTACGATAATTAGGTTACACATTCTGAGTACAATTGCACAAATACTTACCGTTAATCGGTTTCTCAGCTTCATACCAAGACTAAGCTAAAATCTAATATTAGAGTATATAAAATTATATCTAGTATGGCAATGATTAACTGATATATTTGTAATCATATGATCAAACCGGCAGTTTACGTGGTATTGACTAATAAAATATGTGTTATTATTGTTATTGTTAATACATCATCAAGTTTAAATGAATACAAAGGGCGTTTAAACTCTTCATCTCTTATGAAATATTTGGATCCAAAATTATCAGTAAAATATATGTAATGCTTTTTCGGTAAATATTAGAGTTAATCATAAATATATACTGGTAGAAAATTAATAAAAATATTATTGCCCTTTCAGTGTAAAATATACATTTTGTACTTGTATATGACAATAATTGTTTTTTCTGCTACTTTAAGAAATAGTTTGGTGGGAATCATTATGCTAGAGACGTTATTTTCAATCTCATAAATCTGAAAGTGTAAACATACACCAAAGTTGTCACCTAACTTGGATAGATTTGAAATTCGCAATATAGAGTCAGGTGTAACTGCACTTTTATCTGCAATCTTGATACCTATCAGCTTGTGGATCTCTGTTCTAGTTTAATGATGTTTACACTACCCTGTTGTCGCATCTACCACAACTATGATATTAAAACATATACCCTAAGGTGATAAAAGCAGCATGGTTGCCGGGCATGGTCGTATATTAATTTGATATGGCATATGCCACTGGTCGTTCTACAAACAGTTGCACTTTGGATATAAAAATAGTGAATTTTGCAGTTGAACTTACTTACGGGATTTTTAGTTTTTCCATTATTCATTATTCTACGCCCTGATCAATCTGTATTAACTGTTTGCATGTATGATTTTACTAGCTAGGTTGCGCAAACTGTCGTTCGGTCAAACCGAACGGAAAACAGCCTCATAATCTTTTGTTATTCATGAATATTCGCAAGGGTAACTCATGAATAACAAAAGAATTTACGTTCGGTTTGACCGAACGACAGTTTGCGCAACCTAGCTATTGTCTTTATTATGTAGACGATATTGGCCCCGGGATATTGGCATATTCATTTTGCCAAGTACATATTTATCAACATTTTACAAGAATTTAAACTAAATTATGTTGTTTTAATACAGTATACTGTTGTTACACCCAAAACTACCATACTAAAACATATACCAATAGTGATAAAAAGCGACATGTTTTGTTATTATTTTAATATGGTAAAAAGTACCAGAGTTGGCAATTTGTTCTTTGAATACAAAATTGATACTCAGTGATCTTTACAATAAATTTGTGTCCAAAAAATTAACTGCACATTTTTAAATGCGTATAACTTTCAAACCAGGATTCGCATAGCAACTATAGACATATGTATTGATATAGAAGACTTGTAGAACTACACGGTTGCTCATATAGTTGGAATAGAAATATTGTTACCACTTTTTTACGTAAAGGTCAATTTATGATAAAAATATCTGGAAACCTATGTTGCTTTTGTTCAGATTTGATAGGTTATCTTGTTGAGTGTGAAATGGAACTCCGAATGTGATCAATTTTCTCATGTACTGGTAAGGAGGCAACAACCAAAATGGGTCAAAATCGTGATTTTTAGGTCCAAATTGATTTGACCCCGCCTTGTTCAAGGTCACCTTTCTACTCAAGTTGAGTGGCCATATGGAATGTCTATCTGTAGTAGAGTGATAAGCAGGTGGTTGAATGTCTTTGTCACGCTTGACTGAGCCAAGAGAATGCTTGGAAGCAAAGCACAAAATGATCCTTCCCCTCAATTGACAAAAATAGTGTTATGGTGAACGTGGAATGGTCCCGGCCAGTGTGTTTCTGAAAATGTGTGAGAAATATATTTTCTAGCTTTATTGAGCCAATTTTTAGCCACAGCTCATGAGTTTGGCGTAAGCACCTCTTAAACTTTGTCAAACTTGCTCGAATTGGCGCAAGCTCAAAAACCTTAGCAGAAACACTGGTCCCGGCGGTATGTGACATCTTGAAAACCTTTTAAGATGTCATAAGCCATCGGGAAAAAAGTTCATTGTCAGTTTCTCTAATCGGCTGGAAATATCTTTGGACCTACCTGCAACAAGCTTCATGTTAACTTGAAGTATTTGCCTACTTACAGATACCAACAGAATTTTCGACATAGATAAGGAATAAACTAGCTAAAATATACATAAAAATTCAAGATGATTTTTTTTCTTCAAACTTAAACATATTGAAAATGACGTCGATCGTGTACCGTTTTCAAAAGCTTCACTTCTATGTCAAGTCGGGCCAGTTACATGTAACACTAATTTCCCTTACTGCTTGTTTCATGGTACACCAAACCTTCACCTTCTTAAAAGATTGATTATAGTTTTAAGAGAGTTGATTTAAAAAAAAAACGTAATTCGCGGACAGATCGTTAGAATTTTATGTATTTGTTTGTTGTATTATTCTAATGTTAGAACTTTATAGAAGCATACTAAAAGTCAATGTAAAGAAATGCCTCGTCCCCATATCCCTTTTCCTTTAGCCTTTGACTTTACCTCAACTTTAATTTTGTCATTCTGGCAATATTTTTATATCAACCAAGTACGCCATGTTATAATGCCTAGGGACAGGTAAATGTTGTTTTCCAACACAAGACTCGAATTATTTTGTTTTCTTCACACTTGCATCATTTCTTTCACAAAGGAACGCGATATTATTGTATGCACTCCACAATGTCATCATTCAATCAGCCATGAGAATATTATTGGATATTTCATTGAAAAAACAAACAAACATATTTCATATTTTATATTTATCCATTTTGCATCAAAATTACAAGGATATACAAACAAACAATATCAAAAAGGATGGAAAAGGTGCAACTAAAAGAAAGAGCCTAGGCAGTGTTGCACCACTTATAAAACATATACAAAATAAACAAAGACAACCTAGAAATACTAATCGCTTTATACGCACGCCCAATCATCATTCATAAAAACACTCCCACTCACACCTCCAAGCACATAACAACTCTGAAAGTAGAGAATGGTGATGTTTACCCGTGCCAGACACCTACAGTTAACCCCTCATTTTCTGAAATATTTGACGGTTTGTAACTCAGCAACCGATAAGTAAATACATAAGTATACATTTCTAGTTGTGGATTTTATAGAAGATGATGGTTACGTCAGTTTTGGACCAAAATGTATGGTTTTGGACCAATCTAGTATCTAGTTTTCAAAATGATTCTAAACAATCAGAATAAAATTACTAACACGAGCAAATAGACATTGCGGGCGAAACCATTACCCTTCACCTTGCGCTTTAGATTGTCGTTAACAAGTTTATTTGAGTGGGAGCTGAATGCAATCTCTTAACCGAGACGGAATAATAAAGAATGTTTCTCGCAAGTTGACGTTGTCGTCGTCAACACCTGATGACGTCACTTCCATATAGGTCTACAACACAACTCAGCTGAAGGGGGTGGTTTCAACTCCAACATCGGTTTGCTCGCGTTAGTACATTACATGTTCCTTGCCTTAAACTTTTGTACCACTGATTTTGACATTTCACTGGTAATAAATCATCCAATATTTAGCCCACCCGCTACTATGTGGTCTACTTTGAGGGTTGTGAAGGACACAATGATACCCCCAAGGCATATCCCTGTCATCAAGGCATGAAAATGGTTACTTAGTGGGTTGTGGACTAAATATTGGATGATTTATTACCGGTGAAATGTCAAAATCAACGGTACAAAAGTTTATGGCAAATAACGTGTAATGAAATTTTATTATTGTAGTTCAGATTAATAGTAACCTTGTATGGGATGCTCTGGTCTACAACTTTTTCCATCCAATGAAAAAACAAATTACAAAAGAAGCAAAAGTCCTAAGATATGGTGTGAAAGGGTGAAATTAAATTTAAGTTGATCTTCAAACCTGGTTTGGCACACCTTTAACAATAAAGCAATAGCTAATTAGCAAGAATATAGCTCTACTTAACTAAGCGTTATACGAAACATACAGTAATAAATATATACGAGAAGAAAAAACCAGACCAGCAATTTAATATTTCATTTTGATGTCCTAGCTATCAGGTTTTTTTTTTTTTTTTTCTCAAAAAATTTAATGAACGTAAAGTTTTGCACTTCAACTTTCCATAATCTATTCCGATCCTGCCATAGTTTGATGGAAATTGTAATTTGGTTTTAATTCAGTTGGTTCCCTTTAAACATTTTTTAATCTACAATTTCCACACCCGTCAATAAAATATACCCACGATAAGTTCAATCATGTACACCAAGTTATGAAATTGTCAACTAGATTAAATTAATTGGAAATTTACAATGGGATCTTGCGTAACTGCACTTTTTATGTACAATTATGATACATATCGGCTTGTGTAATATATGAATCTCTGTTCTAGTTTAATGATGTTTGCGCCACACTGGTGCCACATCGAACACAGCTGTTGTACCCCCACGTGATCAAAAGTACCATGGCTGTATATTTAGGTATTCATACATGCTACATAGTTGTTCATCGCTAATCAACATCGATGCATCCATGCGTCTGCGTATTTTTTTATCACGCGAGGGTGGCTTTAGTGTAATAATACACGGACGCATCGGACGCAGAGTTGTTGATTAGCGATGAACAACTCTGTAGCTTTCAACAACGAAAACCTTCTTGAAAACATATAATCAAATTCTAAATGTTTTCAATTTTGAAGAATCTGAAACAAAATGCTGGTTTTTAAAAAATTGTTGCTTTGTCGTTTTCAACTGTTCCCAAGCGCCAGTCCTTGCACGAACTCAAGTTCCCGACGCGCGTTGAACAGTGCGCCGATTTATGTGCACTGCATAAACGCACCTCCGTGTACGCTGTGCCATGCGTGACGCGCTTATTTGAATATCAACAGTGGATTCATCACACATCAACAATGGTACGCTCCTGTATAAGGAGATACAGTAAGTTGTTGAATTCAGGTTATAAAACAGTTAAAAGCTTAAAATCTTAACAACTGAATGCACTTAAGTGCTCAAGGTCCTCCACATGCCCGTTAGTGGTCGGGGGGGGGGGGGTGGCATATGGACTCAACATCGAAAAAGCGCTTTTGCGAAGGAATTTTACGTTGAAACTCTTGTCACTGGTAAAGTACTTCAAAACACCTGAAACAAAGAAACACATTAAAAAATCGGACAAACTGTTTCAAAATGGTGACCAAAACAAATTTTGGCGTGTCGCGTCAACATTTTTCCGCCAAAAAATTGAAAACTCACCTCCCAATGGACTATTTTCAATAACATTTTGCTCATATTTGCAGTATGTAAGTACAAATACATTCCTAAAATAACATTTCAAAAAAGTTGTTTGGTTACAATTTTATGGGCAAAACATATCTGAAGAGCGCCCTCAAAAATGCTTTTTTATGCTAATAAGCATGGGAAGGGGTGGGTCGATTTGAATTTGTTTACCACCAAGTGAAGTGTATGGTAAAGTTAGACAAATACATAAAAGGGCGATGAAAAATTACTTCGCGTTTTTGCGCTGATGTTAATACAGCACAGCAAGCGTGTTCACGTCGTTACTTTATACAAATGAGTTAACAAAATTATTCAAATTAAAATAAAATGCATATGTGTAAATTGTTATTCCCTGTCATTGCGTCAATCAATCACTGTAAGCCTATGATTGTCAGGTATATTCTAGACTTGCCCCAAGTCCTTAGGTAGTAAAATCTCTGTGATTTTTTTAGGTCTTGTTATATTGTGTATTCTGTAAACAAGCTTACATCTTATTTTACAAATTAAGTTTCGCCCAAACAATACAAACTAATAACAAAGATAAACATTCTAAGGCTCTACACAGTAGAAGCTTATATTCATTTTACAAACATGAATTTACCAAGCAAAATATATATGGACCTTAAGCTTTTTATGATAATTGTCACTGGAATATCCGTTGGAGAATATGCCACAGTAAACCTACCACAATTTTCAACTTTTCACCATTGCCCTTAAGTTCATGGTGCTTGACAATTCAAAATTAACACTTCCAATAGAAAAATCTAAAAGTATCACAGTTTCGAACATGTTCAAGGATTGAAAAACAGATTTTGTGTAGTTATGAACATATGGCTTTATGAAGCAAAATCTCTGTGTGTGTGTGGGGGGGGGGGGGGGGGTTGTGGCTAGCCTAGAAGAATATTTTAGGGACAATGTTGGTCTATCCATAGATATACCTTGATTATCAATATGAATTATGGAAAATCACGTGGTATGGGCAGTTTTATATAGGCCTATAATATTGTTCACACTTGAACTTTATGAACAGGAGGGGATGCCAAATCCAGCCTTGATCAAGGCTAGGTATATTCCTATTTTCAAAATACTTAGATAGGGGTATTTAAGATTTTTAAATGTTCATATATACAAGAGGAAAAAAATACATATTAGAGGAATGTATAATTCTCTAATAACCTTTTTATTAGGAAAAAATGACAAGCGACATTGAAAGGTACAAGTTTGGTCCCAAGCAATACATTAAACTTTAAAATATTAATCAAGTAAACAATATAATGATTTTATGCTTCTTTAAATGTAAGTTCAAAACTTCATAGACTATTTTCAATAAACTAAATGTCTTAATTCAAAGCGTAACTAATTCCCTTTCAAGTAGTATAGAAATTTGCATTATTAATCAGATATCACCAACTTAACCTTTCGATGTGACGTATAACAACTTGACATGACATCACAGCCTGAACTTTTCTTAACATCAAGATTACAATTAACTTCATCCTCTGTTTTTTCTTCTTTTTTTTCCATTTTATTTTTAATGTTTTTAGATCAATGTATTATGTGAGACGTTATCCCTGCGTTACTTATTAACAGACAAGTGATTCAGTATTAGATGAATAATTACATATTCTTATTTTTTAGCATTTTTGAATGTATATCTTTTCTTTTTAATTCACTTAAAATTCAGTTTTAATTTTAATCAAACAACTGACTCGAAACTAAAATATCCTTATCTACTTTGCTTCATGGGTTTTGTTTGCGTTGACGTTGGAAACGTTCGATATTCCAAAAAAAGTAAGAAAAGTAAAACGAACAAACTTGTACATTAAAATACTTAGTTTCTCAAACCTTTTACCCATTATACATTTACTATGCGACCTTTCGATGAAATGCGTCATCGGCAAATATGACGTCAGTAAAAGTTGTTATACAGGGTGTCCTAGAAAAAAGGAAACCGAGATTGGCGCCCACTGTTCTTGGAAACGGTTGAATGATTTGGAGTACTGTTTTGCTAGATTAATGCACCAGAAAGTCCTCTTTGCAACAATACCAAATATTCCTACGTTGTTAACCTGGTTGAGTAATTACGACCAATTTTATGAATTGTGCATGTTATGCCTTTGTACCACTTTTGGTAGAGTTGTAGGCATTTTTCCCCGTTAAATGATTTAGTAATGCCGTACAATTGAAGAGTGTAGAAGTTTTTATGTAAATTTGTTATGAGAAAAAGTTTTGGAATTATGTTAAAGTTGTATTTCATTAAGTATCGTGATGCAGCTTACAGGATATGGTTATAATCTCAAAATATGAAAATTGTGAATCCATCTATTATCAATTTCTTGTAATTGAAAACAATAATCAATGAATTAAATTATTTAGTCAAAAATTCAAAATATGTCATATTATATCAAACATAGAGATTTAAATTCAATAAATGTATATATTTTGGGAATGTACATTGCACAGCTAATAACAAGAATTTGACAAGTCATTTAATTATAAGTAAATTGGACATTCTAAAATGTTGACCCCGTGACAACATGACCGATTTTTCACTTTTATATTTTCCTCAAGCGCCGGAGAGGTCAATGTTGGTTATTAATTTTGAACATGGTCTCACGTCAAAATGGACGGATTTCAGTGCTTTTTGACCTTTTTTTGATTTTTGTAAAGTTTGGAACTAACTCTAAACTCAGACATTAAATACAAAAAAGTATGAAAATGATTTTTTGTATAAACCCACATGATAGTCAACCCAGGGTTAGGCAACCCCGGGTTGACCAACCCTGGGTTATATCTTCCACTTAGCGTGTGGACTCTATACGTAGAACATACTACATTATACTACTGTCATACGTAGAACATACAACATTATACTACGATTAAGTATATATAGGCTTAAAATATATCAACTGACTATAATTACCCTGGGTTGACAAATGAACTTCAAGTTGGTAAGTTCTGAAGTGAAGATTACCAGGGTGGACAGCATCATCCGTTTGATATTTGACAGAGAGTGTAGGTCAAAAATACAATAGCAGACATTCAGCTATGTGGATTTATATCTAGTGAGGTGTATATTGAGAAAGATAATACGACACAAGCTGAGTGTAATTTGTTGTCAATGTCATCATTCCCATGCCTTTGTGTGGTTGGTAGACTTGGTGTTGCGATTAATGTTGTTCAGAGATATGATTCATCTAATATGATATTGACTGTGTGGGAACCCAGAAATACTCTCAACTATGATTACCCTGGGTCGACCAGTAAATTCAATAAAAACTTCAAATTGTAAATTATGTGAATGAATATCACGTAGGGTGAACACTGTACAACCTGCTATAAAATATCACCCATTATGCTGGTTGACAAATGAACTTCACTAATAACTTCAAGTTGTTAATGCAACTGACTATGATTACCCTGGGTTGACAAATAAACTACATTAACATCCCCAGGTTGTCAATTATGCGATTGAAGATTACCCCGGGTATACAGTGTATAACCTGCTATAAAACAACTGAGTTCATTATGATTTACCTGCTTTTCACTACTAGTAATAGTATGTTCTACGTATAGGCACTTAAGTGGAAGACAACCCAGGGTTGGTCAACCCGGGGTTGCCTAACCCTGGGTTGACTATCATGTGGGTATTTCCACCGCTGCATATATATATATATATATATATATATATGCATATACAGGAACCCGCTTTTGAAAAAAACATGACGGGAAGCAACAAATTAAGTTTGTTATGATTAGGGTTCTGGTTGTTTGGCATTAGGATTACGGATAGGGAGAGGACCTAGGGATATGATTAAGGTTAAGGTTAGAGTCAGGGCAGGGTATCGTGCCTGAAAACAAGATCTCGGCAATCCTCAATGACAACACGTTCCAGCAATTTTATCTTTCTTGAAGTTCCTCGTTCAAAGAAACTTGCTGCGGGAGAGAGAGCCTTCTCAGTGTGTGCATCGAAACTTTGGAATAATCTACCAAATACCACCAAAAGTGCCCCAACCTTGAACACTTTCAAGACTCAATTGATATCTCTATCCAGGGTATCCTTCACTCTGAGGGTAGACTGCAGGTACTTCGCCTACGGTCAACTTCGTCTTGTTTCACATTATCACAATACATATGTAAGCTCTTAGGGTATCCAACCTTGGGGTCGGCTGCCGGTTACCACCGTCGGTCATCTTTTTGTGTATGTATTTCAAGATGTGTTATTGTATACTTTATATGTTTGCCTTTGTTTCTAATGTATTGTATTGTTTTTGCGCTTTGTATCCCTGGGAAAAGGCGCCTTAGAAATGCCGATATTGTATTGTATTGTATTAAGGCCAAAAAAAAAACAAGTTTGTTTCTGGTAACATGCTTGAAAAAGTAAATGCGATATGCGGTTTTTTATTTTTTACTTTCCGAAAATGCAAGATTCCCAGGAAGAAAAATACATTAAAACAATGCTCTTGGTTTTTTATATTATTTATTAATATCATTAATATCCATAAAGGCTTTATAACTGTAGCCTTTGTTATTGTAATAGGTTTTGAGTATCCATGTAATCTTACCTAAATATGAGTATGTTCGTGTATCTCCAGAGTCCAGGGCCTCATTGAAAGTTCAAAACACGTCTAATACAATAAACCAACAACCACTGCTGCTGTGCGATCATCCGTATTCATGTAATGCATGTACACAGTGAATTGCATTGACTCAACAAAACTCACTAGTGATCGTAAGTTATCGCCAGTCAAAACAAAATAATGATCTTCATACATGGCATCAATTTCTTTCTTGTCCAAATCCTTCAAAATCTCTCTCTTTTCACTATTATCAACAAATAGACACGGCAAATAGAGAGCTCAAATTATAGGTACTCTTCCGCTCTCCGCCATTTTTATTCACCGATTTCGCTTGTTTTTACATATGAACAATTAATTGCCGACCAATTGATAGGCTGAGAATACAACGGGTACCTGAATTGGTTTTCGTTTGTTTTTACGCAAGTCTCCAGTAAGCTTTTTACAGAATTTGGTGTTTTTTTTTTATTGTTTTTTTTAATGCGAAATATCAAAAAAAAAAAAAAAAAAAAAAAAAGATATGCGGGAAATATGTAACTAAACAGAAACGCGCGCGTGTTACAAGAAACAAACTTGTTTTTTTTATTTGGCCTAATGGAGGATCGATGCAATTACAGTTTTCAACAAATAACACACGCGCACATCTGTGTATGTGTCTACCGCTACTATATCCTGTCACATGGTTTAAAAAAGGGGTGTTTATGCTGCCTTATTACTTCGATATTGACAACCATAAAGTGGTTTAGTTCTAAGTGGAATCTAGGCTTGTCCCTTTAAGCCACATTTATTATAGTACCTTGACCGGGGAAGCAGGTGGCGCAGTGGTACTTCCCTCGCCTTGCACCAATGAGCCCACAGGACTGTCATGGGTTCGAACCCCAGTCTAGGCGCTGTATGTGCAATTGGTTGCCAGTCCAAACTTGCTTCCGCAGGTTTTTCTCCGGGTGCTCCGGTTTTCCCCCTACACTAAAACTGGCAAATAAATCTGACCATCTGGCAGAGGACCCTCATGGAAAGCAGTGCCGGACACTGATGAGGCTATCCTCTATAAATATGTCATATTTATTTATTTATTTATTTTTTTGGGAGTTTATTGAAACATTTCTGACATTAATCCCGCAATATTTATTTGATTGAGCTCCTATGTTAATGATCCTCTAAGCCGCTCGAAACGGTCTAATATGACTGGAAACACGTTTCTAATATAAATTGTAAGTAGGGTTTAGTGTAGTAAGTTTCCATTGCTATAGTTTCTCTTATGTGTAGGTTACATCACATGTCACATGTCATGACATTTATGTATAGATTCCCTGGACAAAATCGAGTACAAAAATAGTACAACATTCCTAAGGTGCACATTTGGAACATCATTTAAGTACAATTTGAGTACATTTATAGTACACAAATTGTGTACTATATTTGTACTAAAACTGTACTATAACTGTGTTCCAAATGTGCACCTTAGGAATGTTGTACTATTTTTGTACTCGATTTTGTCCAGGGTTACATGACATTTCACATGTCATGACAGCTATGAATAAGTAACATGACATGTAACATATGACTGTTTTTTTTTTTCTTCTTCTTCATATGACTATTATTCTTTTGAACATGTTCTTCAAAATTAATGTCTGCTTCTGTTTAAAGCTTTAATAAATTCCACATTGTAATATTTATTGATAATTTAATCTTATATGAGTGTGTAATTTGTTCATGCACGTGAAACAATTCTTGCATGTGTCACATATTCCGTATTGGTAAGGTTTCTCTTCAGTGCGTGTCCTTACATACTGTTTAAAATCACTGGCTCCATAAAAACATTTCTGACTATATATTCACACTGGGGCGGTTCTCTCTTTTAATATGTAGCCTGGTGGTATCTGAGATGGCTTTTGTGGCTAAACCATGATTCACACTGATATGGTTTCTCATTAGTATGTGTTCTGACATAGTATTTAAAACTACTTTCGTGGCTGAACCGTTTCATACAATAAACACACTGCTATAATTTCTCTTGAGTATGTATTCTATTCACATGTTTTTTCAGGTAACAGTTTCGGGTGAAGCTTTTCTGACAAAATTCACATTGGTAAGGTTTCTCTTTAGTATGTGTCCTTACATGCCGTTTAAGTTCACCGGCTCGATAAAAACATTTCTGACAAAATTCGCACTTGAAAGTTTTTTCTTCAGTATGTTTTATACTATGGTTTCTAAGACTGGCTTTGCGCCAAAACAGTTTCATACAATATTTACAATACAATGGTTTCTCTTTAGTGTGTTCTTTAACATGCTCTTTCAAGTTACTGTTCGAGCTAAAGAGTTTCTGACAGTATTCACACTGATAGGATTTCTCTTTAGTGTGTATCCTAACATGATTTTTCAGGATACCATTTTGGGCAAAGCATTTCTGACAATATTCACACTGATAAGGTTTCTCTTTAGTGTGTGTCCTTGCATGCCGTCGCAGTTCATTCGTTTCACAAAAACATTTACCACAATATTCACACTGGTATGGTTTCTCTTTGGTGTGTGTCCTTATATGCCGCCGAAGATCATTGGCTTTATAAAAGAATTTACCACAATATTCACACTGTGGTTTCTCTTTAGTATGTACCCTGACATGACATTGCAGATTGTTCTTTCGTCCAAACGATTTCATACAATAATCACAATGATAAAGTTTCTCTTTAGTGTGTGTTCTGATATGGCGTTTAAGATTACTTTGGTGGCTAAACCGTTTCATACAATGATCGCATTGATACGGTTTCTCTTTAGTATGTGTCCTAACATGCCCTTTAAGAGCACTGGCTGTATTTAAACATTTGTGACAGAACTTGCACTGGAAGGGTTGTTTTAAATCAGTATGAATTTTCATATGACTCTCTAAGTCGCTTGAATGAGAAAAACACAATTTGCAAGTTGGGCACCAGTTTAGTTTAAACGAAATACTTTGCTTAAACTGATCATGTATTTCGACATGTTGGCTTAGATGATCGCTGCTGGTAAACTCTTCCTGCAAATGTTGCCGTTTTCTGGGTTTACTTTGCGTCCTGGTGCTATTTTCTAAGCTGCTTGACTGGGAAAAGCAGTTTAGTTTTGACCGAACATTAATTCTGACATGTTGTTGAAGATGGCTGCTGCAGGTGTCTTCCAATCGTCTGGGTTTACTTCGCGTCCAAATGTTGTTCCGAATGTCCGGATAGTACGATATACGTAGGCTTAGCGTTGATGTAAGCTTATACTTCAGTCTATGTCGATGTATGTGTTGCTTTAGTTTATCATGACAGACGAAATGTATTCGGCAAAATGAACACTTGTAAGGTTGCAACATATTTACAAACTTGATGATTTAAGCTCTTTGATTCTGTATGAAAAGTCACTTAATTTGTCACCGGTAAAGCATGACCAGTTGTAGGTATTAGCAAGAAAAGTGAGTTGCTCGATTCGACAATTTACAATCGCGTTCACTAAAATTACGAGGCATTATTAAAGAGCGCACACCAGTAAATATATTTTTCATTCGAACAACATAACACAACAAAACAAAACAAAAATAAAATGATCCCGTCTGATATCTCATCTTGCAGTTCGTATAAGCTATTTTACGTAAAATGTTGTAAAACACGCTACACGTAACCAGATTTGACCTCATGATTTTAAAAGCTTAAAATTGACATTTTTTCAATGTAATGAAATGAAAAAAAATTAGTCTCCACTGTCAAAAATAGGCTTATTTATTGAAAAAAACTCTAAATATTTTCATCCACATCTTTATTTTCTAATTGCATTAACCCCTTGTGATTATAGCGGTTCGAAGTCCGAACTATCCGACAGGTCACGTCGAGAAAAAAAAAATCTAGCGACCGAGTTATCCTGATATTCACCCGGGATATACCCGGGAAATGAAAATTAAATTGCTCATTAAAAGCTCATTTGCATAGGTCCTACTGGCTGACTGATTGCCTTGTGTTGTATTGTTCAAAATCTACGTCTCGTGGTATAATTATTGAAAGCTATTTAATCAACTTAGAGTTTTACCCCTTTTTGTAGTTGTTCATCTATTGCAAATTGTGATATATCCAATACTTTTCATGTACAAGAGTAAAGAAGTAACTCTTCAACAAGTAAATGTTTGATTCAATAAGTATAAAACAGCATTTCGTAAAAACAACCCTTTCTTCCTTTTGTCATGACACGGCAGTGAACTTTGCCAAATCAATCAAACTGATTGTTTTAATAATTGCATAGCTAAGAATTCATGCACTTGAATTTCATTTACAATATTGGAAAAATTATAGTGAGAAATGAAATGCAGGTCATTTCAAAAAGTAATCGATTATTATTCTGATGAAAGAATGCCGCTATACGAAAGATTTTTCAGAGATATTATTCAAGACTTAAGGGTACGAGGAATCCACATGCTCAGGAAAATGTGAATCCTAACTATTTTTCAATCATGAAAAGATAAATAGTTTCCACTGCCTTTGCGGGGACTCGAACCATGGATTATGGCGGGGGTTAGTCATGCATTACGAAGCGAGAGATCTACCGCTGAGCTATCAAGGCAGCGTTGAGATGGTGAACTAAAATCTAAAAAACAACAACATTAGAATGACTTATTTTTCTTTTGTTTACATAAAAATTGCAATTTTTGCCTCATTGGAATGCTCAATTTGTAAGTAAATTATGCGAATGCGTATATCAGACAAAATGTAGATAATGTAGAATTGTAGATACTAAAATCAGGCTATTCACAGCTCAAACAGGGCGAACTCAGAGTCATAATTCACGCCCGATTTTTCGGGCAAAACAACGCGGGTTTGTTACATTATCATTCAAAATCAACACAACACATTTATAAAATATTATTTGTAATTCAATAAAAAGTATCTGTCAAAATTTGAAAACAGGCGAATCGTTCGAACATCATAAAACTTTAAGGTTTCGGCGAAAAAGGTGTACATTTTTCGAAGTAGTTTATTGACGTAATTTTGACCTTGATAATGGACGTGAAATCAATACTTAAGTCTCATGTATAAATTAGAGACACTATTACATATGTACGCCAAAAATTGTATTATTCTGATATGTGTAAGTAGGTTAAAAGTTACAGTAAAGATGCCATGGCAAAAATGGCATCCATTTAGGGACTGTAGCCTTAAAAGGTGCATCAAATTGACGACCGTTCTAATGTAGGTCATATCAATCATATGCTTAGATAGTATTTTATGATGTGTATGTTTTCGTATTTTACAAATACCGTAGTTTAATTGAATAGTATTAATAATATTCTGAACCCTTTTTGATCACCACTTTCCGAAATCAAATTTGAGATTTTTGATACCTCGTGTTCTTAATATGTCACTCCTAGACTATTTTACATGTAAGAATAGTTTTGATCAAGATATGCAAATCGAACGGATATTTATAGGTGATGATCTTTTATAACAATATGTTTAATGTGTCACCAGACTAAATATGTACCTTCAAACAAATGACAACAACTAAATATTTGTATCACTATCATAGTATCTTAAAATGTATCTTCTCTGTGGTGAAATCGCTCTAGATCCTATGTCCGTTTCACCGAATGCAACTTTGTTATCTCCATTAGATGTCGCTATGAACAATTTTATTGAGTAATAATTTAGATTTAGATTTATAATGTGTGAAGCTATGAACATCCAACCGCTAAATACTTTACGGCCACTATTGTTTGACGCATAATATGTCACATGCGGATGTGTAACCTACATTATTTATAGATATCAATATTTAACGCACAATTTGTATAATAATTGTTGTTTAGAATATCAAAATTTTGCGACCTTCCTTTAAATTGTTCGTTGACGAGAAGGGTGAATGACAAGCAATGGTAAGCTGTGAGTGATACTCTTCTTTAAGTCAAATTTTATGTCAACGACCACTCACGAATTAACAATGCTCTAAACCACTTTCATCCTATACCTTCGTGTTATGATGAAGATAATTTTAGATTGTTTCAAATATTCAGCACCTTACGTTAATCGTCGCCATAGTGTGAGGTAGATTTTGATAGAAAAATGCAAAAATTAGTACCAATTTATTTGATGATACTATATAAATATAATTTTTGAAAGATTAAACCATAATGAAACCGAATATAATTTATATAAATATATTTATATATCGTTTAATAACTATAAAATGTTGCTTATTGATGTTGCACTGTTATGATTTGAGTATAAAAGATCTCTTCTCAAAAACAGAGAATATTCTTATTATTCATATGTTGTAGTTTGCAATGTTTTGATATTACTTTGTTGAATAACGAACCCAGGAGCGTCTGAAGGAAAATAAAAGAGGTGCGGCCAAAGCCCACACGACCCACATGGTTCCGACGCCCCTGTACGACAAAAACCAATAGCAAATATTATGTTATATTGCGGAATACCGACCAGATATATTTTCAATAACAAATTAAAGTTGCACGTATGCTCATCCTTATAGGTCACCTACACTTAACTAATGAAAATCACGTTCAAGTTCCATTTTATGTCCATTAAAGATGATAATTCTAATAAGACATGAATTATGATTGAAAGGTTCCAAAAAAGACTATGATGTATACTCCATTTTAAATAATTATTCAGCAGCTTAATTATTATGTTTGCTTTGCTATGTCATATATATTTAATTTAATATAAAATGACCTTTTTTACACATTACGAGCAAAATGTTTATTTTCTACAATAACTTTTTAGTCAAATGCTGTTTGATTAAAATGTATAAACTTTATTTTTATAATGACTATCAAAGTTTTTGTAAAAGAGGAGAATACATAAGGATCATTAGTTATTTTCATTGACTTTGCACAACTGTTTTATTTACAATTTACAAAACTAGCCATTTTCTGCCGTCATACATTCAAAACTTTTGTTGTTGTGGAAATACACTTAGGTCCGTATGCACAAAACTTTTAGAACGGGTCTAAAGTTAGACCTGGTCTAAGTGAAATCTACTTTCATCTGAAAGGGACCTTTACTCACATTTTCTTCCTGTAGTAAGTAGCTGATTTTAAAGATTCAAATGCAATTTTCAAAAATAATAGAAAATCACTCAAGTCAATGCAGAAGAAAATGATTTTCCTGGTGGGACAACATTTCACTTAAACCAGGTCTAACTTTAGACCCGGTCTAACTGTTTTGTGCATACGGACCTTATTGTCTAGTCTACTTATTAAGTGCAATAACTTTCCAAATGTTGAATTGAAAGCACTTTACTGGCAGTATTGTGACACATCCTTTATTTATATATGTGACCGTCCAGCCCAAAGCAGCAGTAAATGCCAGCTCTTTTCATTTTCACTTTTTTAATTATTTGCAAAGATCATACTTTAAGGATT
>JXSR01S069335.1:158642-174560 GCA_000969725.1 Ophiothrix spiculata
CGTGTAAATTCACGAATGGAGAGTTATTGTTTAACGCTCCATTCGTACAAAATAATGGAGCGAAAAAACAATAGGGTGAGGTCTCAGATGGGTGTTAATAGTATGGGAAGTGTTTGGTCGATTTAAATTTTATTGCCACCAAGTGAAGCGCATATGGTAAATTTAAACAAATACAAGAAGGGCGATGAAAAATTACTTCGCGATTTTGCCCTAACGCGCAAAAAACAAATTTTGTGTTAATGTGAAGTCATTTTGGTAAATTAAAATTGTAATAAAATGTAGTCGAACATTAAGAATAATTTGTTATTTTTAAAGTAAATATAGAATTAAAGAAAAAAATAAATCTTAAACTGGACTCACCACGTATTTCAGTTATGTTTTGATTTTGAAGCAAGTTCTTCGTCGTATGTCACATGACCAGGCCAAAGGTCCACAATCCTCTGCGCAGTCTGATGAAGATCCGACGATCAGATCGCAACGTTACTGGAATACGCGGCGAGTCTGGTTCAAGATTAGCTATTTTCTATATGAACCATTCTTCGATAGCTGATATTATTCATAAGTAGAATTTTTTTTTGCTTATTCAGTTTCTTTATCTTACATTTTTTCAAGAAAAATAACCCAGTTTTTGTACAGCATGTAAAACAGAATAATAGACATAGTGTATAGTGTACCCCAGGGGTATATTTTAAGCCCATTATTATTTATTCTTTATGTAAACGATATTGTCTTCTCGTTTTTTCGTTTAATGCGCTTCAATTTCTAAGTTTTGCAGATGGTACTACAATAACGTTCTCACATAATTATGTTAATAGGCAAATTAATATAATTATTCAGATGTAAGAGAATGTCAGCAACTGGTTTAAAGAAAATAAGTTATCAGTTAATGGAAGTAATACCAATTGTTTGTTGATATTGGCCACATCTCACATGACATCCATTAAAAGCCTAAAAATTCAAGATCATCTTAGATAATATTCTACTCAAAAGAGTGAAATTTACTAAATTTATGTGAGTACTAATTGGTGACTCATTAACATGTAAAACTCACATCGATTGTTACCGAAAACAATATTAAGAAAAATTTGATATCGTAATAACTTCACCTCTTTTCTATTTCAATAAAAAGAATAGTACAGCATAAATATATGAAGCAAATTGCACTTGATTCCGACCATTTAAAAGTACATTTGAAAGAATAGTTTTGATATTGTAACATATACACCGCTCGCTGTTTGATGGGTTCATTTATTATTTTGCACGATTTTTATTTGCTCAAAATTGTCCATTTTAGATCGAAATACTTCATTTTTAGCCCATATTTTGAGATTGAGATTTAATTATATGCAGCGGGTGCCCCGGTCTTTCTCCTGCAATAAAAACTGCCACCAGATTTTCAAATCATAGTCTACAATCTAACTACCGATAGGATATACGCTTGAAAATATCGCAAAACGCTTAAATAAAGTGAAATAATGGTGACGATCTACTTCAGCGGATCATGAGCGATTTTCTTTTTCTGCTTCCAGGTGATGAGAGGAAATGCTGGAATGATTTTACACAAGATGTTATCAATTAAGAACTCTCATTCCCTGGTTATTATGCTTTATGCAAATTATCCACTTTTGACAAAATTGTTTGTCCTGCTGTTTTAATTTGCTGTTTGAGAAGTCACTATCAGTTGTTTCAAGCCAAAAAAATTGTTGAGATTTTATCTATGTACCCACCCGATGAATTTTGATAGAATTGTGCGCTGTGGTTTGTAGTGAGCAATCCTGGCACATTACGATATATAAACTCAACCACGTAGTATGTACAGCTAAAGTAAAAGATTGTGTATTAGAAAATTAACGAGCAGCTGAAGCTTAGATGCGCTGCATGGTATAACTGGTACAGTGTGAAAACAATTTATTTCGGGACACTCAGCTATGCTAAGCTTTATAGCAGGTGTCATTAGGTGGGTTTAAATAGGTTAGTTGCTTTATCTCTAAGTACTCTGGTCTGGGAAATATAACCTTAAAATGAAAAGAAAGAAAACATATGATTTAAATGTTTTGAGCGAATTTAGTTTTTTTTTTAATATTTTGATATTTCACGTTTAGGATTTGTGCATTGCATTTTTTCCCAGTTAGCTTACATCTGGATTATTATTTATCCTGTAGGCTTACCACCATTATTTTTTTCTAATGCACGTCTAAAAACGGATTACCTATTTACGATAAATTAACTATAAACTAAATTAAGTACAGTATGTTTGAAAGCTGACAACGGATACTTACACGATGTCAAATTATCTAGTGTCAGCTTTCAAACATATACTCGGAATTATAAATACCAGCTTTTAACGGTATTGTTTCTGTGACAAAGCTCTTAGCCTCTTGTTGAATATCTATATTGATTGACCTATTTTGTTGTAATACAAATGCAATAAATAATGCAATAAGATACATTTAATGCATGTCACTTGGACCTAATTTTTTCATTAACGAGGTTAAAGTAATCCTACTTACACACAGTTTCCTTTCTACCTGATATTTATATAGTTTTATTTCCATGGTAATTTTTATTTATCATAAAATTTAATATAAGGTATAACTTCTGACATTTAAAGAAGTAGGTTATGGATGAAATAGATAACATAGTTGGCATTCCACCATAATATATGGTGTATAATGCTCATCTAACTCAACTTCTAATAGTTTAGTCAATATGTATTCTCATTTGTAAATACCACGTTAATTTTATTGTCTACATTTAGCTCAAATTATTTAGTGATGTGTATACATTCCACACTATACACTTAAGTCAGTTTGCCATAAAACCGGTAAGTGCTTATTGTTATACCGTCCCGTTTCTGTATTATTGCTTAAAACATAAAACAATGCGATATCTTTCATTTGTGCATTATTAGAAGGCATGTTCCAAATTGAAACATGCACCCTAAAAAAAGTCACAGTTTGGTGAGTCAGTCGGGGGCAAGGGCCCATTCAGTGATCTTGACAACAACAAAAACATAGAAAACAAAGGGGAAGAGAGAAAAAGATCAAAAGAAAAAAGAAAAAATAGTTCTAAATGTTTTTAAAATGGTTGAAAAACATCCAGTGCGCTTGTGTGACCTTATTTTTGCTTGTAACTTTTCAAAAGCTATGTCAAAAAAATTTGGGTGTACTTTTTTCTTTTCAAATGTTTGACATTCGGGGAAACTGATGTTTGTGCCCCAACACTCAAGAAATCCTTGGCACGCCACTGGGCATAATGCACTGCTATGAAAAATGTGAATATCGAGACCAGTATAAAACTTTTTTCTGATTAAGCTTCTACCGTATAACATTTTCGACTTCTGAAATTCTAAGTAGACGTCTTAAGAATGTGTTGAATCAATGATAGAGAGTCTTCAAAGCAGTGACGCATAGAAAAATCTTGGTGCAAGGGACGTCATGTGACAAATATATAATAGGTAGAATGTAAACCCATCTATAGTCATTTTGTCTATTGTGTGTACAATATAAAGACATAAAACAAAAGCTCGATGGAAAATTTCTATAAGAAAATATATATCGTACGTCGAGTCTTATCAGCAAATAAATAGTCTTTATTGTTGATATAGAGCATTGGTTAAATGTGAAAAAGAAAATACTATTTATGAGACACATCAAAATACAAAATACTCATAAAAGTGTGCAGAATGTGTTGCAAATACAATCAATAATTTCGTATAAAATGGTAACGCGGGAATGGCTGATATCGATTTCAAGTCTGCATTTTCATATATCTTGAACTCGAAAGTATAGATTGCAAATCATCTGAAATGGTGAGTGCCTAAACCTTTATATTGGTACTTCAAAGATATATCCGACTATTTTACTTTTCTTAATTAACAAATGTTTCAATTTCTTGCCATCTGAACTCCATCCTGTGGCTTCTCCACAGGGATTTAAGACAAGACGCAAATTTCCCCAGTTGTCATGTTGTATCACGACATTTTCCAGTAGTTTTCATTTCCTTTCATTTGATTTGTGCCATTAAGACGCCTATCTAGACAAAATGGCGGGTGTACATACGATGTATACTATATAAAAACGGTAGTAACTTCTTAAGCCAAACCAATGAAGTGAGATTTGACATATATATCTTTCAAAACCAATAGTATAACAAGATTAACCCTCGTCCACCTAAGGGGTAGGGGGAGGGGGGGGGGGGCTACCAACGGATTGTTCCAAAACACTAAATAAAGTGACCCCGGGCATCTTAGTAATTGGTTTTACATAATTTGCGGTCTTTTTGATGAAAAAACGTCGGGGGTACATTGGGGGTAGGGTAAGCCGTCAAAATCTATGGGTAGGGGATGGGGGTGGGTGACAACCATCCTCTTTCATATAAAAGTCACCATTTTTAGACATATATTGATGCTTAGAAGCTTAAACTTACAGAACATGTTAGAACTGCCATTTATTATTCATTAGCAAAAACATGAGGAAAATCCAATATTTAGAACTTTTATAGCGAATTTTTGAATTGTTGTCAATTTTCTTCGAAAATCCGATTTCGGCGAAGTCCTGAAGTACTTTATGATGTCATAATTATGTAAGGTCTTGGCCGATTTTCATGATTTTGGTATCAATGGAAAGAGGATACCTTACCCTATACTATGGGATAAAACAACCACACTTTTGGCACGTCAATTTCATTTTCACATGGGGGGGGGTCGGCAACCACTCCCCCCACCCCTTAGATGACGACGTCGTAGAAAATAGCCTTGGTGGACGAGGGTTAATTAATATGTTTTGTAGTTAACCTTGACTTATGAACATATGAAAAGATTCATTTAAATATTTGCTCTTGTTTTTTATGTTATAGAAACTCTGTGGTTGCAGGTATCAACAGTTTAAAAATAAGGAAAAACTTCAAAAAGAAATTACCATCTTGACGTCAAGAACTCCCACATTCACATACTTTCTGCCATATTTGAAATTGGCATGCCAATTCTTTCGATAGTGTCTTAAGGAATAGTCTGTCTGATAATACTTACAACTTTTCTTTGTTGAAACTAAAGTAAAGATTGAAACTCTCAGATTATTTTTGGTAACAAAAAGAGCACATATTTACAGTAAACATCCCATATATTGATGAATCATTAAACCTGCATAGCTTACCTCCTTCTTATTTAGGCCATTTATGGTGATGAAGAGATCCAATGACTTAAAAACCTGCTTACGTACAAAGCTACGTCACTTTATATTCATGCGAGTCAATTAGAGTACAAAATGACCCTATGATTGGTCTGAAGGTATCGTTCATTATTGTAAATTACTTTTAATGACAATAGTTTTTTTAATTTGACCCTCTATGCACTATTTTCTGCTAGACATGTTGCACTTTTCAATCCTGTAGGCAGTCAAAACTCAGTTTGTGAACGAAAAAGAGTTGACCGACTAGACACATAATAACTTTATTCATTCTTAATTCCACACAATATTAATTGGGGATTTGAACAGTCCATTATTTCGATAATAGTCTGTAGACAACATTGATAACCAGATAACAAGGTTGAAAACTATAATTTTTCTAATCCAAGCGATTTACGTCCTGTATACAACATGCTTGACGGCCATTATTTCTGGATTCTATCGCTGTGTGTTCAAGTATACGGCATGTGCTCTGATGTGATGTGCTATTAATTGGGGTGACCTCGGATATATATAGAAACTGTTGAATAAGGTCAGTAAGATATGTTGGGATCTCAAATGGTCGTGAATAGTGTCTCACTATAAATTGGACGGCGCCGACCTACCTGTTTGTTAACTTCGATCAGGATTCCAAAATAAGAGGTTTTTCTAGGTTTTCTATGGCACATAACATAGTATCATGATAAGAGTCCGTCCGTTTTGAGAAATAAGACTAACTTTTCCCAACCTACAAATTCTTTTATAACATTAAAAATTCGGTTTCCCTGGCTTCCTTCAAAACAAATCTTAAAACTCACATCCTTACTCAATATTAATACCCTGCAATCAACATTTAGTACGCAGACATTCTCAAAGCTGTTGATATTCGACAGAACGTCATTGTTGTACTGCTTCATCTCACAGCAGCGTTTGATACGCTAGATCATAAAGTCCTTCTTCGTCGTCTCGAAAACCGATTTGGCATAACGGGATCTGCATTTCGCCGGATGGATTCATACTTCTATGAACGTCAACAATGTGTCATGATACATGGTATTTGTTCTGGCTGGAAATATGTTCGCTAGGGGGCCCCCTCAGAGGTCTGTGCTCGGACCATTGGTATGTTCTTTCTATTCTGTACCTGTTTAAAACATTATAAATGCGCATGGCCTACAGTGCATGGTATACGCCGATGATACCCAGGTTTATTGCTTCTTTGATAACCCAGAAAAGAGTATCAATGTGTCTCGCGTTGAAAATTGTGTTTCTTACATTCGCAGTTGGATGATTAATAACAATCTCATGCTTAACGACTTCAAGACTGAGTTTCTCCATCTAACTTCACGCTTTTGTTTGTCGTCTGTAATCCCCAATCTTCATGTAGGGGAAGTCACTGTCAAGCCATCATCTTCAGGGCGAAACTTGTGTGCTATTGTTGACCAGCATGTCACGATTATGTCAGTAACATTTGCAGAAGTGCATCATTTGCCTTATACAACATCGGTAAGCTTAGACCTTACCTTGATGACAACTCTACTCAGACGCTTGTTCATGCCTTTGTTACTGCCAGGTTACATTCATGCAACAGCTTATTGTACGGTCTGCCAAAGAACATCATTTATAAGCTTCAAAGAGTACAGAACTCTGCGGCATGACTAGTGACTAGAGTTCGCGGTTTTCAGCACATAAAATCAGTCCTGTGCGCATTACACCGGCTTCCTATCAGAAAGAGAATATTGTTCAAATTTCTTCTCCTGGTCTTCAAAGCAATCCATAGCTTAGCTCCTCAATACACCAAGGACTTAATAACCGTTCGCAAGGCAGCAAAATGTCTTAGGTCGACAGCTGGAGATAGCTTATTGTTGCAGGCTCCTCGCGTCAAAGACACAAGAACTGATACTTATGGAGGTCGCGCCTTCTCAGTTGCAGCGCCGCTGGAATGGAATATACTGGCGAGATCTCTGCGATCTATTAAGTCTATCAGCGCATTCAAACGTGCTCTCAAGACACATCTCTTTGACTTGGAAGTAACATAACTGTACTATTGCCATTGCATTTCTACTCCATTTTATCTTTATCTACATGCTGGTCATGCTGTCATTTAAATTTAATGCAAAATTATGTTTTACTCTTTGTAATTAGTTTGCTTATTATGTAAATTTTTACTGTGTATTTCTGTACTTTGTGATTTATAATAGTTTTATATTGTACAGCGCCTTGTGGTTTCTACGTAAGGCGTTTTTTAAAAACTATTTAGTAGTAGTTGTAGTAGTAGTACGCATAAACCTTGATATTTATGTTCATGTCCAATATTTGTCTTGCACCCTAATTTGACGTCAATAAACTACTTTTAATGAAATAAATCACTTGTGGTACATTTTAATAGGCATGATACATGTATTGTTTTTATATTTTAAATAGTAGTGTACCAGTTTGATTGATTTTTATATAGACGTATAAAATATCATCCTAAATATTTTATTACTGAATGTATCTTGTTATATATTTTCTCATCTTGTAACTTATGGTTGCCATCTGCCACACGCTTTGCGTTATTGATGACATCCACATCTCAATATAGACTGTTATGTAGTACCCTATAATCTTGATCATAAGAACCTTCTCAGCTCCACTTCAAATCCTGACCTGGTGAAAAATTACAAAGATCCTCCTGTTAACTTGTTATATATTATTCACCAGATCAGCAAGTACTTTCATATTGTGTGTTTCCAAAACAGTAACCGTTTGCCATGTCTGGATTTGAATGGGTTCTTATGAGGTAACATGTTCTTATGATCGAGGTAACAGGGTATAATATAAAAGTATATTATTGTAAATTATCATTGTTGATTATATGAGATGATAACAAATAAAGATTGATTGATTGATTGATTTTACATGATTCAGCATTTATATTTGATTTGCTGAAAGAGCATGTACCCTATAAGAAGAGTTGACTTGCAAAACGGCTTACATCCATTTTTCACTTTTTGAGAAAAGGGCAAAAAACTGCTAGGACATCAAAATTTGTAGCAAAATTCCTCATAATTTTTTTAGTAATGTTTTACTAATATGTCTTTACAAATAAGGTGTAATTTAGGTAATTTATCAATTAGTATTTTATTAATTGCCTATTGATTTTTTGTTGAAAATGGATGTAAGCCGTTTTGCAGGACAACTCATCAAATTTCAACTTAAGAACCACTTATCTTTTTAATTGTGTGCAAAATTTCTTTTTCATTTCTTTATTAGGCTATGATATCCTTTATAAAATACCAAATTTCAACATCTTGGCATTTTTAATTAAAAAGTTACCTTATATGGACATTATATCATTTTATGCCCACCGGATGTTTGCGCTTTACAAGTCTCCATTATTATTATTATTATTAAAAGTAATATCTTCGGGATTTTAACCCACTTAGGGAGATTTTTCAACATATTTTTTTGCCAGGATGATGTACAAGTTTGAGGTCTGTAAGAATCTATCAAAAACTAATTTTGTGAAAAAATGGTCTCTTAGCCGTTTTGCAATTCAGCTCTTATCATTTTCAATTTTATTATTATTTCCCATCAAACACAACAAATAAACTGACAGATGGAGGAGATGCAAGTAGAGTGTTGCACCCCCTTTACAATAAAAGAACATAAACAAAAATTACACATGACAATATAAAATATATGTAATATGAAACACACACACTCAACAACTTCATCTCACACACCCACACTCTTAAAAAAAAATTCTCTTGTTTAGTAAAAATTTACTCAACGGTCACAGCACATTTTGTTGAGTAAAACCCTACTCAACGTTGGGAAACATTTACTCAACATTGAGTAAGATGTGCTCAGCGTTGAGTAGTATTGACTCAACTGAGCAAGATTTTACTCAATGTTGAGTAAGATTTTACTCAATATTGAGTAAGATTTTACTCAGCAATGAGCTGTAAATTTTTACTCAACAGAGTAAAAAAAAATTAAGAGTGCACCTACATACTACACAGAGAGCTAGCAAGCAATTAGCAATTAAAGCAAAGCACAGATGTATATCATGGAATATTTGAGTGCCTATAAAAGATACTATGCACGAATAGACATAAATTATAAAAATCAATTTGAGTGTAATAGCATAATTTTAATATTTTTTTAAAAATGGCTTATTGACTTAACATATTTGACATAATTTGGTAAGCTATTCCATGTTTTTGGTTCTGTACTTGATATTGTTTTACTTCGATGTATGGGTATTTCAAAGTCATTTTTATTACATGTGTTGTGTTGGTGCCTATGCTAGCAAAATACTTAAATTGAATTCAGTAGCTATTTGTTTTGGACAAGTAAAAGTTCAGGAATCCTTAACCAATTTACCAGAGTACTTACTTTTTTTTGAACGAATTATTGAGTTTAAAATTGTCCATGTATTTTTATGTTGCCTTTCTCTTTGTTAAGAAGTTCAGCATAATAATTTGTCTTTGCCAAACGTAAAACAGAGTTGAGCCTATTCCGATAATTCTTGCACTTATCAATATTCATTTGTGTGGGTTTCCTTAAAGATTTTTAATATAACAACATTTTCCTTCTAATGCATTTAAGGATTGCATGAGAGATCCAGGGTTAAAAGCTTTAAAATTACAAATGCGTCATTTTCCACAACAATGTCTGTGGTTATTGTTTTTTTAACCACATTCATTGTCGTGAAACAAAATGTTGATATTAGTGACGCAAAGAAATGATTGATGATTGCTGAGGGCTTTCACACTTTAAATTCGTGCATTCATCACCATTGTGACTGGCAATAATATAGAAACGCAAATGTACTTATATATATTTGTAAACCAAAAAATGCGTTGAAGCAGAATTAGAATAAGTCACATTAAGAAGATTACAGAGTATCTCAAATTACATATGATACATGTTTATACTTCTCGAAAATACGGATTTCGTCTTTCTATGCTCTACATTATTCTAATCTTCTCATTGGTTTTATTCAATTTCACATCTCCTATTTTGTCTGGCATCAGGGTCTAAAACTGTTAGCTCTGCTTATACTTGCTAATCACCAATTATCTTAAAGTTTTGTAAATAAACGTGAACTGTTTTGGAACATTACTATTTTACTACAAAACGACTATCGTGATCGGTGCTCCTGATAAGACGGGACGGCGTACCATTTGACGCCGGGAAAATTGGCACAACAGGTTCCTGAAAATGGTCCTGAAAATCCTTTTCCTTGCTTCGTTTGACTAATCTTTAGCCTCAGGTCATGATTTTGGTATAAGCACATCTTTAACTTTGTCAAAATTGCTTGAATTGACGCAAGCTCAAAAATCTTAGCGGGAACACTGATTGTGAGTATGGTAAATTTTGTAATTAACAAGGTATTTTTCGACAAGCATAGCCATATTAAGAATATAAACCTATTCCTTAGATTATAAAAAGACAGTCTTCTGAAAAGAATTTGAACAATCTCCAAATACCAACATCTTATCCCTAGTTTCCAGTAATATCCCGCAGTGACTGCAGTGGCTTGCAGTTTAAAAAAAAAGCATTAATTATTATCTTAAGGTCTTATAGACCATCGGAAGCAACGAAACCAAGCACGTGTCCGTTAAATCAACTGTATCAGAACATTCTGTATTTATGTCGCCATATACTTAAATATTTCGATGCACTTCGTATGAATGATAGAAATAAGATAAAACATTTGAGTATCGTACACGGTTGCTCATATAGTTGGAAATATTTTTACCACTTTTTTATGTAAAGGTCAATTTATGAGGAAAATTTCTGGAATCTTATGTTGTTTTTGGTCATATTTGATAGGTAATCTTGTTGGGCATGAAATGAAACTCCGAATATGATCAATTTTCTCATGTACTGGTAAGGGTAGGGGGTAACAACACAAATGGGTCAAAAAAGTGATTTTTAGGTCAAATTTGATACGACCCCGCCTTGTTCAAGGTCACTTCTCTACTCAAGTTGAGTGGTCATATGAAATGTTTATCTGTAATAGAGTGATAAGCAGGTGATTGAATGTCGTTGTCACGCTTGATTGCACCAAGAAAATGCTTGAAAACAATGCACAAAATGATCCATCAACGCCCCTCAATTTACAAAAATAGAGTTGTGGTGAAAGTGGAATGGTCCCTGGCGGTATATGGCATCTTCAAAATCTTTTCAGATGTCATATACCACCGGGAACCATTCCGCGTTCACCAAAACGCTATTTTTGTAAATTGAGGGGCGTTGAAGGATTATTTTGTGCTTTGCTTCCAAGCATTCTTGGCGCAGTCAAGCGTGACCAAAACATTCTATCACCTATTTATCACTCTATTACAGATAAATATTCCATATGACCACTCAACTTGAGTAGAGAAGTTACCTTGAACAAGGCGGGGCCAAATCAAATTTGACCTAAAAATCACGTTTTTGACCCATTTTTGTCGTTGCCCCCTGTCAGTACATGAAAACACTTTATCACATTCGGAGTTCCATTGCACACATAACAAGATTACCTATCAGATCTGACCAAAAGCAACATACGATTCCAGGCATTATCCTCATAAATGGGCCTTTACATAAAAAAGTGGTAAAATTCCAACTATATGAGCAACCGTGTATTTACTTTGAACTTGTTTCTATATAAAGTGTTTTTTTAGGAAAGTAGCGGTAATTAATACGTTATTTTGTTTTAAAGTTTCATAAGCTACTTATGACATGCTTTTAAAAAGCTACTAATTCCTGAAACTATAGTGGCTGTACCAAACACCATGAAAAAATATACAAAAGATGTATGTAAATACAACAGTACAATTCTCGATTTCAAATATTGAGTTTACGACAGTAAACAAAATAGTTAACAAAATTGATTCTCATTTTTGTTAAATTAGCATATGTGTAAATTATAATTCCTTTTCAAAGATTTGTACGTAGCGAACTGACAATTTTGTAAACCCATTAAAACGATTATACAATTTGTAATGCTATCGACCGTGATATTCAGTTTTTGTAATCGGCTAAAGGAGAACAATTGAAACGCGGTCATTTTACGAGAGAAAATGTTCACAGAAGTGCAATTTAACGGCACATTTCGTTCACACAAAGAAAAAAGTCTAGTCGTTAACACATTTGTAAATTTGTTGAAAATATCAACCACGTGAAATATTATTTGAATGGGTGTTTATAGTTCTTTCTGAGGTGCAAAATACTTTTGGCAACAAGTCTTTGTGATTACATTAATACTGAAATACGCCGGGGAAGTAGTGACGTCATTATTTATGTTAATCACCCAACACGTGCGTTATGGAACCAAACAAACAGTGTGACCATTTGTGCCACACGTTAAGTCTATGGGAAAAAAAGTCCGACTCCGATTTTATACCATAACTTTTGTTTAAAAAAAAAATAAGGGACCCCTGCCGTAATTTTCGTTTTCCAACCGAGAAAAATCAGTCTGATTTGTATGTTTACGTACGCCTATTCTGTTAATAAACCACTCAGGACATGATCATTTGTTTGGGTCCAGATCGCACATGTTGGGCTAATTATCATAAATGTGACGTCACTACTTCCCCGGCGTATAGCGAGTCGATGATTATCGAGGCATGCAATGCCGCTTGACACCTTGGTATACTATTGATTAGTGTTATTATTTTCGACAAATAATTACGACAGATTACCATAGATTAAATCTTGTCAATGTTGACTAATTTTTGTAATAATAATTGTTCCCCTAACAAATCAGTTAAGTAGAATTTGTTAACTAAAACTCCAACTAAAAGCCTGCTTTTTTTATTGTTCGGAACCAACAATGTGTTAACAAAAACGTAAACTAGAGAATTGAACTCGCTAATTGTCAGTAGAACACAAATCAATGAATGGCCACCAAATTCTACGCACTAGGATTGGTAAAAAGGTGAGTTTTGAGTTGACGCTTTACTGGAAATTGAGTTCGCATTACGTATAACCAAAGGAAGTCCATTCCATAACGTAGAAACTGCCACGGAAAAAGCGCGTCTACCATAGAAATTCTAATATGATAGAAATGTAATTAATCTCACCATGCTTTCTGTCAGATATGCAGGACGTTAAGTTTTGTCGTGTCCGGAACACTAACTTGGTCTAACAGTGTTTACTTCACAAGTAAATCTTTACGGATTCGACCAAAACATCTACATAGTTTTAAGAAGGAAATTATTAATATAATACCTACTTGCCTGCCTGTTTGCCTTTACATGTAAGGGCAGGGATGTTTTATAAGGTTAAATGATTATATGTTCCACTCACAATTTAACAAACTCCAGTCTACACATTTATAACAGTTTGGTCATTCATGAATTGATATATTTAAAAAATGATAAGCAATTCTCGGGAAACAGTTACAAACAATTTTTCCTGCGTAGATTATTTAAAAAAAATACTTGGCTTCTTCGATAGTAACAGACAAGATGAAAAGTTGATAGAATAAGTGGAACAAAAACTATGGTTTATGAGTTGTTTTCAAAACCACAGATAATGCCGTGAAAAAAATGGTGATAATAGCGATACGAAGAAATAATTGAAGATTGACGAAGACTTTCACACTTTTAATTCGTGTATTCATCACCATCATGAACACAAAAATTGGAAACGTCAACGTACTTGAAATGTGTTTATGTTAATAAGTGTTTTAATAGAATGGGTTGAAGCAGAATTAGAACAAGTCGTATTCACCATTTTAGATGGAATATCAAATATATAATATACGTAAATACTGATTGCGCGTTTACTATGATCTACATTATTTTGATCTTCTTTATGATTTTATTCGAATTTATATTTCCTATTTTTAACATCGGAAGTTTAAAACACTTTAATCCTCTACTTCTGTTAAAACAACTGTGACTGAACGTTAATCATTTATTGATGAATATAACAATATACTGTACTATAAAATGACTGCATTTATTTATGATTATGTTTAATTTTTGTTGGTAATCAACAAAGTTTTATTTGACGAGCTTAGTTATGTTAAAAATATCAACTTATAGATATATAAAAGGCAAGTTTTCTATGAATAGAATTCAAACAATCTCCAAATAGCACCAACATGTATCAAGTTTCTAGTAATTCCCTAGTAATTCTGCAATGACATGCAGCTTTAATAGCATCCAAGTTAATTATTAAGGTCGTAAAGCAAAGAAAGCAAGCATGGGGTCTGTTTAGGAAAGATGTGGCCAGTATGAGATAATCTACATTTATCTCGGCATTCTTACACGGTAAAAAAAGGATGTAATTGGACAGACGTCGTAATCTTAGATATAATACAGGGGAAAAGTTACAAGAAACTGTGATTTTACTTAAAAATGATGTAAACTTGGGTAAAAACCCTGCACAATCACGTAATTTATTTGCAATGTTCAGTTATTTTACGCTTTCCTGTAAAATTCTCTGTTCTTTTACGCTTTTCTATAAAATCCCTTAAAAATGTGTTGCCGAGAAAATGACATTTTTAGGGCATCATATTTTCCAGAAAATCATTTACGATGAAATCAAGATAAAACATATTAAGTTTTTTGGTTAGGGTTCGCCGTCAAAGTTCGGGTGTGGGGGATGGTGAGGCCCTGGAAAATTTCAAGTCGCCATTTTGAAAAACGTATATATACTATGAAGCTGAAACTTGCAAGGCATGTTAGAATTATCATTTCTCTTCTTTATTAGCAAAAAACTGATGAAAATCCGTTGTTTAGAACTTTTATAGCAACATTTTGAATTTGGTGGACATTTTTGCCAACATTCCGGGTTTTTTCGACCTGGACGAACTTTATGACATCATAATTACGTAACGTCTTGACTGATTTGTATGATCTTTGTATCGTTGGATAGGGATGAACCATTCCAATCTGCTGGTAGCAAAACCAAGTTCATATGAGGTTTCGTTCTAAAAATTCAAGGGAGGGTGTAGACGTGTTACAAAAAAAAAAGCCTGGGTAGACGAGGGTTAACAAGTTATTGTTGTGTTACATATATTAAGGTAATTTTATAACTAATACAATGTAGAACATCGACTTGAATCTTCCAATATATACCAATGTGGCAAAATGACTCATATCCCTGGCCCTATACATACCATGTAATGCAATATCAAAGTAATATTAGATCTACGATTGAACATTGATTTTGTACGTTTCATGTAAATCATGTATGTGGATACAGATTCTATTGGACAGAAGCTCAAAATGAATCACGCAAACTTTATTACCTTGTTATTTTCAGTTAAAATAAAACTGTTCTTTGAAAAGTCGTGTTAAGTGAAAACAGACAGCTAATACTCAAAGGGCCTTGTATAGAAAACATGTATTATTAAAAATAAAAATGCTGGGATCATGATTTTTTTGAATACACTTCTATGTTATGCTTTAGCATGTATCGAATATTAACAAGTCATCCAAATTTTGTTGTTTCTTAATGGTTTATATGTGGGTAATTTTCTCTATACATGTACATTTCTGTACAAAACATGCATTTACACTCAAAAACTTTAAAACGACAAATCTTTTGACCGAGTCGACGTAAATGGTAAAAGTTATTAATTTTTCAAAAGGAAATTTGTCGAGGAATCCAATTATGTAATTAATTTTAGGTAGTGTATACATGAAAAATCTTTTGACCGATAAATGTCCAAAAAATTAAAGATCGTTTTATAGAGTTTGACCATCTTCAATATTTTGACCACAATGAAATTGGTCACAAAATGAATTATTTTATTGAAGGC